>JANQDE010000087.1:424044-434946 GCA_037157785.1 Cephalotes varians
TGTGTGTGTAAGTAAAGAAGAAAAAATTGAATTAACTAACTTAATTGAACTAATTAACTTAATTAATTAAGTGCTATCGAGCCTAAATAGGATTCCAAGAGATCTCAAATAATTCTATTTGTTTCTTAAGAATGTGTAATCAGTAATAAATAACTGTAAATAGTAAAAGATAATTTAAGAGCACAGAAAGTTGTTTCAATTACGCATCATAGAGACTTTAAACAGTTCCGCTTGGATTCGAAGCTTTAAATTCCTCATTATCGATCCATCAAGATCAGAGCGAAATCGCTGCTTGTCGCAGGATTTTATTTCGTCAGCAGCACCCTTGGGACATGCCACAGGGGTGCGTGACGGCGTGCAAACTGTTTGGCTACCAGTTGCGCGCTCCCAAAAGGCTCGTTTTGCAAGTCGTAAACGAATTAAAGCCTTCGCCGCCGCCACCGCACCGCGTTCAGCCACCGGGGAGAAGTTTCGAAACCGCTTTTGATTTACATTCCGGTCGCTTGTAATGCACGACTTGTAACATCGACATGAGATCACTCGCGGCCACGCTTAGCAGTACGACGGCTTCTGAGCTTTCGCGACAGTTAGATTAAGCACAATTTTATTCTCGCAAGTTCGCAGATAGCGCGAAAAGACAATCCGTTGAAAAAAACTTGAAAGTTGCGCTGACGATTAATATTTATTATATTGTTATAGAAATCTCGGAATCTTCTCAAGCATGATAAAAGGAAACTAAAATTACTTTTAGATGATTTTTGTAAAATTAATTTATATTATATTATATTTCATTGATCATCAACATTGTTACAAAATAACGAGAAAGATATGTCAATGGTATAGACTTTGCAGCATTATTTATAAATTTATTAGTTACAAACATTTAATAAGCAGTTAATACATTACAATTTTATAATAGTTCCAAATCCTCTATATGAAGTGCATATAAACCGATTAAATAATGTATTTTTTCTTAAAACTTACTCATAAAAGTATAAATCGAGCCAGTAATATTGTTTATAAAAACGCACGTCTAAATATTCGTTCCTTGCAATAAATATTTACACGGTTGATACTGCCAGTGACGAACAGACATCTTCGACGTCGAATTAACGCGAAATGCGTGAAAGTCAGTCAATGTTTGCCGGTTTAACCAACTGTGCACAGGAGTTTGCCCGACGCATTAGTGCGCCTCGAAGTTCAACCCCTTGCTCATTTAATCGCTCTCTCTATCGTGGTACTTCCGTCCTTACATCGCTGATAAAAGAAGAACGCATCTTCCACGTGTCGCGTTAAAGCCTGGATAAAAGCCTCTTTTACGTAGAATAGATATTTTCCGTCACAAAAGACTTTCTGTACTTTCTTTTTCTTCTTTACATCTACCTGTTTTTAATGGCTGAATTAAGAACATCCTTCAGCTTCGCATTTAGATCAAGTTTGCTTAAAGACTATTCTAATATGTTATCCATTGCCTTGACATTTATATTTACTTTATAGGAAGACATTAAAATTTAAGTAAAAAATATCAAATTCATAAATTTTGAGGGGGGAAAGGGATTAAACAGATGCTTGTTAGCATCATTATTATTAAATTAATTATCAATTTAATATTGTGATATTATTGCTCTTGTTCGATTTATGACTGTGTTTTAAGAACGAAAAAATTTCGGCGCGCAGTTTAGTTGAACTTGAAAAATGTATATAAAATCACACAAGAAACTTTAGCACGAAGATCTAACTTTAACTTTTAGACGCTTCTTTAATTACGTTATTTTCAAAAAAGGTCAGTCTATATTCTATTATTTAATAAATTTTTTTATGACAACCGACTTTTCAATTTCTTCAATGAATGAAGGTAAAAATTGATATAAAAACAAGATTTCGAATATTAAGACAGTAAAAATATAATAATGGTTCGTATTAAGATGTTATATAATAAGTATTTCATTCAGCATTTTGACGAATATTTATTTGTGAATCAGGAGAATATTACTTTTCTTCTTCTTAACGAGTTTCTCATGTCATTCGCGTTCGAATAGTTGCAAATCGGGAGCGCGAATCGGGGGTAACTGGCTCAGCCACGGTGTTTCGCGATTCGAGAAAAGCTTCGTGGAAATCGGGAAGAGAGGAACTGCGACGCACCGTGCGTAAACGGAGCTTAACCGCATCGCGCAGCGGATGGAAATGGAACAGGAGGAGGAAAGGAGGAAGACAGCAGGGTGTGAGATCGGGTGAATAGGAGAAGGAAGAGGAGGAGGAGAAGGAGACTGTGGAAGTCTCGAAGAGGCGAAACTTACAAAAGTACATCGCGGCTCAAGAGGCCGGAAGTAATCGCGCGAGTTCCGTGCGCTGCGAGATCCGCGTTATCATCGAGCGATTTCACGGCGTTTAGTGGCTGGCGATTCGTTGTTTCGCACGATGCGAATTAAGAAAAAATGAATTAACATGCCGCCCAACCATTCGCTGTAACAATCCTGAAAAATATGTAACGACAAGGTGAGGCATGGTCTTGCAAGATTCGACGTAGTTGTCCTTATCACGAAACCTTTTGCTACGATGATTTGCGCTCTTATTTTTGTGTACGATTCGCGAAGAATAATAATATTTCGATTTATATATTTCATGTTTGTTTTCTCGAAATAAGCAGATTGATTCGGATGTATTTTTTACTTACAATTAGACTTGAAACTTAATTCGGAAAAAGGAGTTTTTTAAATTGTTTCGACAATATTTTTGTTAACAAAATATGAATTTAAAAAATGATAAGCTTGTTAAGAGTGTTTGCTAAATACGAGACAATGTTAAATAAAGTGAGAGTAATTATTTTAATAAAATGTTTTATGTAACAAAACTCAATTGCAAATTGATATTTAATCAAATTATGCATAAGAAGATTTAACAAGAAGAAATAAAATAAGAAGAAAGAAAAAGTAGAACAGAGAAAAACTGCCAGAACATATAACAAAGAAGATTTGGCAGATTCGGCTTTCCGTCGGACTTGCGTCGAAGCGAAACTGAGAAAAGATTATAGGGAGAGACCCCGAAGGAAGGGAGAGATATGGTAGTAACTGCTGGAAACGGGGAGGGAATGTTACAAATGAATCGCGTAATAATCCCCATAGCCGTTCCACCGCTTTCCCGCCACCGTGCTCTCTTCATCTGCCTCCCTCTCGCTCTCTATAGAAGCTGCTTATGTATTCCGGTGTACGGCTGGTTGCACCGCCACTAATGGAGTTTCCAATATTTTCCTTTCTGCATCGCTCGCGCTCCTCTTTGCTTGGCTTCACGCGCTTTCTTTGTAGACGTCCCAACGTCTGCCCGCTCGCTTGATCGCTTCTCGAATTTCTTCTTGCGTGTCCACTTCTACGTTTGTCCATGACATCTCTCTCCGGTTAATCTATAGGATTTGCACTGTTATGTTGTATTTAACCTCTTGACGTATTTTTTTGAAAGTCAAAATCAAGCCTCATATAATTTTGTCGTCGCTCATTTTATAGAAGATTGTCTTATTGACAACTTTATGTTGTTACATTGGTGCACATTAACATTAGATTAGTGAGTAAAATTACAAATATTTGGTTATTATTCTATAGAGATTATATTATGTAAATGTAATAAAGTGAAAATTGTGCATCAAAGACTTAATTAAGGTGTTGAGAATAGAGGTCATTAAGTTATAAAGTTTTCTATTCATTTTTAACCACTTCTATGTAGCCATTGAGTAGTATGAGTTCTTGAGAACGCAATAATTAGTAAGTTAATGTAAGTTAATTACTATTAATTGAAAAATGAGAGAAATTTCTCAAATTTTCTTTCTACTTTGCTTCAAAGTCTATTTTTTTTCTTGCAATTTCGACATATCATTCATTATATCATTCTCAGCTCCATTTAGTTTTTTTATGACGTATAATTTACGTAAAAGGAAATAGGATTTATTTTATACCAATTTGATAATTTTTTCACCAAGCTTACAATCATTTTTTTTAGATATTATTTTATAATTACTTGCAATTACTGGCAATTTAAAAGATAAAATGTGAATATAAAAGGTAAATGTATTAGATAAATGTACGCAATAATAGGATAATAAGGAAGTAGTTTAAAGATAGAAAGTTTATTAGATGGCGAGACAGGGAGAGAATTTAGTGGAAGAGAGAGTATATAAGATGTGGGTGGATGAGTGTGGATAGAAACATTATAACTAAGTCCTTTCTCGGCAATAGCTGAAGAATAAAGATTATATAACTATTTAGCGAACTTCAATAGATTAGACAATTCTCATTAATATATTAATATGTTAGATATATTAGAGATTAATTACAGAATACTACACTATTCTGTAAAATCTGTCGGAACATCGTCGTTTCGTAGATAATTCATGAAAATAGATATCATTAAATATTCTTAAAGAGAAGCTGTTGTCATATTATTATATCAGTGTTGTATCGGTTAATGAGTCAGGATGGAACGTGGGTGTATTAAATCAGTGCACATGCAAATGAGTGTCGAACGCGTGCAACCCCTTCACCACCAGCTACCGATGTCTCGCATACGTGTGTTAACAACCTCGTGTACGCTCGGTACTGCCAGCACAGTCCATATTCCACAGCTTAGCCTTTAATCCAGTCCGGGGTCGACACCTCGTTTCTTTCTGGCCATTTAACACGGCTGGAGAGCACCCGTTCTGCCCAACTCATCCACCATTGTTTCTCGCGCGGAAAGAACGTCATCGACGAGCCGGTGAATGTGTTAACCCTTTGAATACGACTTTACCGTTGTCACGGGACTATATCGAATTATTCGATGCTGTTAATCATGATGGCGTCGGCCGAATAAATTGAACGATGGAAGGTCACCTGCGTCACTTGTTCTATTAACTTGGAATACAATAATTTTCAATCACACTGTTACTTTGAAGTCCGTTACAAATCTAGGACGCTTCTCCACTCCTACGGCGATTATTAGTTTATTGAGGGAATTACGCAATAATGCGAATATGAGTAATATACTTACATCATTTAAGATGTTCATAATATATTTCGGGTAAATATCAAAATCATATCTTAGTATTTTAGAATAACAAATAGAATATATGTAGACCGATATGTGAAAACACAAATAATTAAAAGTGCGCTAAATAGTCAAAGTTAGATCTTCGTGCAAATGTTTCTTGTGAATTTATACACATTTTTCAAGTTCACCAAACTGCGCGCCGAATAAATTTTCGGTCTTGCACACAGTCTTAAGTTGAACAAGAATAGTAATATCATTAGTATCTTAGACTTTCGTATAATCTGCACTTCTTTCTTCCCTGCGAATAATATAATGTTCGTTGTTACACAACATTTAGCGTCTTGGTCGAGAGATAGCACGAATCCCTAATCCGCGAAATACATTTCCAACAAGTACGCGTTCGAAAGTTCGGTGCATATTCGGCTTTAAGGGACGGAGAATCCAATAAATTTGTTCGTAGGATTAGGTACTAGGTTGGAACGGATTATACCCCTTATTCCTATCCGCTCTCGAGCGATACGATAGCAATTTCGCAAGAGAGAGAGAGAGAGAGAGAGAAGGAGGGCCCTCTTTTACCCCTCGCTTTGCTCTTATACCATTGCGTCCCAAAGCATCGAGAAGCTTTCAAACAAATTTTTCTTGTAATCTTTTCCGAGTTTGTTGCTATCAGTGAGCTATCATGATTTTTATTGGTCAATTAATTCTGTTTCAACTTAACAAGCTAACTATAATTAAAGAGAATGAAATAATATAATTAGCACTCTTTGATCGCTATTTTTCTGGAGCAATGCATCCTCATCAATTCTGACGAGTGCGTATCCTGCCATACCTCACGTTTTTCCCTGCGTCCTCCTAAGTTCCATCATTCCCGCCTCCTCTCGCGCCATTTTTACGACATCTGGATGGCCGTTGCTAACGCATCATGGCCGGCCATTGTCACCAACTGGCTTTTCTAGTCGGGTTAAAAACGATAATCGTCAGCCCGAGGGGTGCGAAGTGTCATACCGGAACGGGTGGTGCCCCGATCCGTTCACTTCGCGTGCACCGCGCACCTATGGCGTCACACGCATGGCGAGGGGAAGCACGGCGCTATCGTGGGGTGGATAGGAACGCTAATAAAAATGCGCGAAAAAAGGACGCGGTCGACATTACGCGTTATTAGCCGGGCCCCTAATAATAATGGCCGTCAGACTTTCCGCGCCAACGTTGACTCTTATTCGCCTGAGCGAGCATCACGCGCCGTAACATCTGTATCATTGCTGCCATTCTAACGCCATTCGACGCGGAGTGCATCTGGTCTCTTCCGAAGCTTCCCTCCCTCCACGTATTCCTTCGTTCTCGTGCCTTCAGCCGGCATTTACCAGTTTAACGTTTAGTCAAACTACCGGGCTCGGTATTGTTACTTCCATGACTACAAGATTAACTTGAAAGATTATATAACAGAGATTTATGATCGATAATTTACTCAATTCTAAAGGCCAATTTAAGAATTTATTTATATAAATTACAAGAGGAAAAGAACAAGAAACATTTGAAAAAAGAAAAATTTTATTGCAACTTACAAAATTTTTATTTTACTCACAAAATTCGTTCTTGTATTATAATTTTATATATTATAATTATAATTTTTATTAAAAAATTATTATCTTTAATTGCGTCATTAAAATAAAATTTTTTATAATATAAAACAAATTTTCTACGTTACAAATAAAATTGTCTATATTACAGTATATATTATAATATCTGGTTAAGCTATTAAAAAGAATTTATTCTATTTTTACTAAATTTTGCAAGATTTATGTAAAAAGAAAAGAACAAATAAATTTTCTGATTCATTTAATATTGAAAATATTTGAAAACAAAAATTTCTTTCTTTCTTTGCTCGATATAAAATAGTTCTTTTACACAGCGAGCAGATTCGATACGTGATTTAAGAATGAATTAGTACAAGGTGAGCAAACGTGCTTACACGTGCATCGATCGTGCATTGCTGAGTTTCGAGAGTCCGAAACCTTTCGTCGCACGAGCCATAAAACGTTTCTCTTCTCTTTTTCGGATCAACGTACCGCATTAATCACGCCTCGGTGAAGCTCGCGTCTGAAAGTTGGCCACTTTGCGCTTGCCACTTTGCGTTCGCCACTGTGTTCGCCACTGTGTTCGCCACTGTGTTCGCCACTGTGTTCACTACTGAAGAGGAGAGAACGTGCCTCTCTCCCGGTCTCAATCGACACAATTGATTGCGTGGCACGCACGAGTGGACCACGCGCACCGTTTACCTACGTGTTCTCCATCGCATAAGTGTAGCATTGTTTCCTTCGATCGTTGTCGAGAGTCGCGACACATGAATTTAATTCCGCAATAGTCCTTCCCATTATGGTCATAGGGAACGGTAATAATTTTCAAGAGTCTTCCCTTACCGAGTATTTTTCTTCCTCTTTTTTTATTTCGTTCTCTCTCGAGTGACTCTCGTGGAATCAGAAGGGCACGTGACAGAGTGATAGAAACTTTCGAGAGAAGGAAAGAGAAAAAGAGAGAATCTCTCTCTCTCTCTCTCTCTCTCTTCAATATTCTTTGTTTCTCCACTCGTGTTATTCTTACTGGCTGCGTTCAATGATCCTTTTCTCTCTCCCATCCGATCCAATTGCGCAACGATTGAAAGTAAACTACCGATACGCCCGCCACAATGCCGCGAAATCGCAATAGCGCGCGGCATTGTCGCACACAATAACGTTTCCGCGCAGTCTTTAAAGCGTTTAACTAAATGCACACCGCCCCATTATCGGCGTTATAAAACCCCTTCTCTTGTCTGTCAATCGCCTACTCGACTCCACGAATCGTGCGACTTCTCGAACTCTGCTCGGTGCATTTTAGCGATTGCAAATCAGTCTTGATTCATAAAACTGAACGAATGTTGTTTCAAACAATGTAAAACATATGTTATCTTTTGAATTTGAAAGATGATAAGAGATAAAGATAAAAAATAAGAAAGATAAAAAAAAGATTCTTCTGAAAGATTAAAAAAACAGAAGATGTAAAATAAGTCTCCCTCCTTCTTTCAGACAAAATAAATAATTTAATTAAGCTCTTAAATTTTTCGCTTTTCGAGAAATAATGTTTTCTTAACAAACATATATTTTCACTTACATATTTATGTATTACTTACATATTTTATATTTTAATTATACAATAAGTACAGAAATACTTATACTAATTATAATAAATAATATGTGAGAAATTCATTGCATATTTTAACTCATGAAAACGTCGACTTTTTATTAATCTCGATTTATTTATTATCAGAGCTACTTTATATGTATGTATTTTTTTATCCAGGCTACATATGCAAGCATAAGTATAACGAAAACGTTATTAACAATCTTGCACGAAAGAAATATCGAAAGAATATCGAATGCATTGGCGACAACGTTGGTAGATTAAACCTCGAATAGTTCCGCCATCACGCTCGAACGCACAACAGTCCCGGTTGGTGGATAATTCGTTGAAGGAAGATACGAATGATCTGGTTGGGGCCAAAAACGGGGAAGGGGACACCGGGTAAGGAGGGGAAAAAGGAGCGAGAAGTTGCCTGGGTGTGTAGATTCCCCTCCATGGATAAAATGGTCCTGCGTTTAGCTCCTGCCTTTCGAACGTTCTTTAGATGAGCGGAGATGAGCTTTAGGAGGTTCCTCTCTCTTTTTTCTTTCTCTTTTTCGCTTCTCCCTCTCTTTTTGTTTCCACTCATTTATCGCGGCAGGTCGCGTAAACATATTTGGAGCTATGACACTTTTTAGAATCTCAAGAGATTTAAGAGATTCGGTTCATTAAAAATTACAAAGATGATATGTTGCTTTACCTAAAAGATCCGGGATATTTTATGTACTAATGCATCAAGCGATTGAAAGAAAAATATAAATCACTCACTGAATTAAAATATAAAATATGTAAGTAATACATAAATATGTAAGTGAAAATATATGTTTGTTAAGAAAATATTATTTCTCGAAAAGCGAAAAATTTAAGAGCTTAATTAAATTATTTCCCGCAAATAATTCACATATATGAATGTATTCTTATAATAAATTTATTTATGCCGATAAATTTATTAACCGAAGAGTCTGATATAAGATATTAATAAGATTGATATTATATAAATAGAATATTATTCAATTATAATAATTTCCGTTTAAATAATGCCTATTGATTTTTAAGATTATCATTTATATTATATCATTTATCTGCTAAATTATCAAAATCTTGCAATTAAAAAAAAATCGCTCTGAACACCTTGGCATTTCAAAGAAATTTATTAACAATTATTAGCAATTATCAATTCAATTACAGTGTATTACAGTGTATTATCGGGAATAATCATCGAACGACGAAACGACGGATCTATCATAAAAATGGTACGTTATTAAATATTATTGACGGTTCGTGCTGTTGACACCGTTTTACTCTTGTATACTCCCACGACAGGTTCTCCCTCTTAAACGCTCAAGCTCCGCGTCGGCGTTAAACTCGTATCCCGCATAGAAAGCGATGAGCAACGCGGCGCGACTTGGTCCCGTAATAGTAAAGACGCAAGATCTAGCAAGATCCGCGAAGGCCCGAAGTTGCTCCTCGAGTTCCGCAGGGATGGATAGATAGAGGGGGGGAGAGAATGGAAGAGAAAGAGGTGGGAACAGGATGGAAAGGAGAGAGAGAGAGAGAGAGGGGCTAAGGCGGTTTTAATTATCGCTTAAGACACCCTCGTAGCGTTAACCCGCACCATACAGATACTGATGGAGAGCCGCCCCTAAGGATATCGTTTGCAGCGCACGGTTAGCGCACGAAGGAGCAACTTGGGGCTGGCAGATGAGGAAGACGAAGAAGATGAGGGAGTGGGAAGGGAAGGAACGAGAACTTGTACGCTAACGTCGCACTCGATTCTCCTCGGTACGTCGGGAATAGAAGTTCGAGACAACCAACCCTACCGAGCCGCGAGAACTTTGCCGCTACTAGCGTGGCCGTCTGCCAGCTATTTCCTCGAGCGAGTTACATAGAGGAAGATGCGAAGGGGAGGCTCGAAAGGGTGACGGGGAGTTGTATCGGGTTTTACCGCTTATACGACGATTATTACAGACGTTTCGTTATCCTTCTGCGTTTCTAATCTGACTTTATACATGTGTATATGGAAAACGTGATACGCTATCCCATGACGACATATTATTTTACTTAATAACAATTATTCGCAACTTCTTGTTATTTATTACATACATATCGAGAATAATGCAGAGTAACAATATATTGAAGAATCAGCTTTCCATATCATAAATTGAGTATTATTTTTACCAAAAAATCTCTTTGGCGTCTATCATCACGAAAATATTGCGATAACTAAAAAATAATATTTTTACAAAAGGTAGAGATACTTAAGAGAGAGAGAGAGAGAGAGAGAGAGAGAGAGAGAGAGAAAGAGAATCAGAATTTCGTTAAGCCGTTCTTTCTTATCAGAAAATATTTTCGAGTGATATTTTCAAAATATTTTTAATCTAACACGATTATTTAAAAAAACGCGTAAAATAATTTAAGTCCTAAAAAATGGTATAAAACAATAAGTCCACAAATAATTGTGTAACAATCAGATTAAGTTGATAAATAAAAAGCAAACTAATTCTTTGTCATTGTCATATAATGTCACGTATGTGGAATATTTAAATGGGGATGAATATATAATATAAATAAATTATATAGGACACGTTGAAATCAACTAAAACGAAAAAAATTAATAAATTATGATTCCTTCAATGATCATCAATCGTAGCATGTGTGTGTGTGTGTGTGTGTGTGTGTGTGTGTGTGTGTGTGTGTGTGTGTGTGTGTGTGTGTGTGTGTGTGTGTGTGTGTGTG
>JANQDE010000087.1:434976-479499 GCA_037157785.1 Cephalotes varians
AGAATTAATTATGTAGAATATAATGAAGCCAATAACAGCAGTGTGTCATGTGTCACATCGAGCCAGACTCTGACTCGAGTTTCTCCTGGCGAAGAGGAGGTAATCGCGGAATGACAGTGGCGTATCTCGTGGGGGTGGCCGGCAACTGGCGTTGGGACGCCCGTCGTCTTATCGGGCATCCCCTTCTCCCGTCGTCCTCACCTCACTCTACCCCCGTGTGTCTCCCCCTCACTCCATCGTAGCGAGCCTGGTGACGCCTCGACGCGCTCACCCAGAAACCGACGATAAGGTTCACCCGGCGACGCCTGCCTATACCGTCCGCTCATCCACATACGCACACCGATATGTACACGCAAGCACACGTACACACGCAGATAGACGCGCGAGCGCACGTTGCGCGTAGGAATTGATATAAGAAAGCTGGAGAGGAGTGAGGGATGGGGAAGGTAAGCGCCGCGAAACCACAAATCGTGCGCCGCGTTATGCACGCTGACATCGATAATACATCGCCCATCTCCTTATCGAGAAGGATTTCTGGAAAGCATTAACTTGCCTGGTAATAGATTTGGATTCGCGAACAGATTTGGAAAAGATAACGCTTATCGCATTTTGACAAAAACTATTATCCGCACACACACACACGTGCGCGCGCGCGCACATACACAACTTGCGATTAATTCTAACTTTCCATCCAACTTTTGATTAATTTAAAAGAAAATTTTTTGATAATTATAATAAAGTTTCTTTGAATCTTTGATGGATTTTTTCTTTGGACGAATCTTCGATTTTAACGATTGCAACAATTAATATTCGATATTGACTACTATAGTAGTAGGCAAACTTTTCTGGAAATGTAAAGCTTGCATTTAGTGTTTAACTTAATAATAAAAAAATTTCTTTCTCTTTAATTCCGTAAAAGATCCTTAGCACGAAAATTATCATAGCTATATGATGTGGTAAAAGAAGACTCGAGATTGCCCGTAATAGTCGTTCACGCGAAAGGTGTTGATAATAGTGCACGATGCGTTTTATTACAGTAACCGAGCTCGAGGGTGGCGCGCACTCGGACGAGACGAATAGCGGGGGTGACAATAGTAACGCCGGCAGTGTGTCAGGCGGCGCCGATGACGATCAGGCGCGTCTCCGCCTAAAAAGGAAATTGCAAAGAAATCGCACGAGTTTTAGCAACGAGCAGATCGACGCGCTCGAGAAGGAGTTCGAGAGGACACATTACCCGGATGTGTTCGCCAGGGAAAGACTCGCCGGCAAGATCGGCCTACCCGAGGCGCGAATACAGGTGACTATTCAACGCAGCGTTGCACAATCTTAATCACAAGAGTGCTTAGAAACGAACGTGTATATACTTGGAGAAAAAATATAATTACATATTACATAGATTTGCTATTTCACTATTTAACAGTTACGACTAATGTTAACATCCAATGTTTGTTGTCGTAATTATATTTTGACAGTTCTCTATATATATATTCTACCTTCGTTCTCATGGATTTATAAACTCATAATTATGGATATTTAAATTACAAAAGTATTACATTATTGTTGTCAGAATTAGATCTTGTTTTTCTAAGTATAATATTGAGACTATCGGATAAATGACAAGAACAATAATTTGGTACAATAATTTTTAAGAAAATTAGTAATTGTCGTAAAATATATCAAGATATTGCAAGATATGCGTTTAATAGACTTCATTGAAATACCACATAGTTATGAATTTTATTATTAAAAGATCATTATAGTCTTGCAAAAGGTTTCGAGACTTATCTAGATCTTAAAGTAGTCATCGTTCCTGAATTGCAAAGCATAATGAATTTTTTATTTTATCAACAATTTATATTGTGTTGTTTATTCTAATTCGATATAAAAATTCACTATGTTTTTAATTTTTTAAATGCTAATTGCAATTTATGACTATATAAGAATAGCTTTTGGAGGAAAATGAAGTTTTTTGTAGTTTTATTGTTTTAATTTATTTCTAACTAATAATCTCAATGTCTCTATCGAAACTAACGTCGACATTTGATTCTATATTGTCCTATGCGTATATACAGGTTTGTTATTTTATCTATTATTTTATCACAAAAGCACTAAAATCAAAGATTACAAAAATGTCGGTGACATTATATAACATAGAGTCGACATTATATGAGAAAGATCTTTTCGCAGAGAATAACGCGTTTTCGTGACGAACCGTTTCATCCACGACTGTCAGCCAATACGAAAATTAACCGTAGCCTAGCGATTGACCTGTATCTTCGTCTGTCTTCTCGTTCACTAACTCAGGTCTGGTTTTCGAATCGGCGGGCCAAGTGGCGGCGCGAGGAGAAATTGCGCACGCAACGGAGGGATAATCCGCCGCCGCCGCCACAGCAGCAGCAGCAACAGCAGCAACAACACACTGCCGGCGTGAGTCTGGGTACCGGCCACCCGACGCCGCCGCCACCTTCGGGGATACTCGGGGGTCAACCACCTCCGCAAGCACCACCCTCTCCCCCCAGAATACATCACGGGTTCGCGCCCACCGCTGTGTACCCCGGAATACCCAGCATGTCCGATTCGTACAGGTGAGAACGCAGAGGTGCGAAGTTCGAGCCTCTGAAGGAGACTAAGCTATCCAACAGTCAGTGCTTGGCTCTGTGATGCGATCAATTGTCTGTCAGTTAATCTCATAATTCATTCCACTTTATTTAAAAGAGTTATGCATAATATTTAGTAATTCAAACTCTTATTTCATTGCCATGAGCGTAAAAAACAGAGTATCCGATAATTCTCATTTGTGTGCAGCTAGAGTGGACTAAACTGAGTCGAAAAGTCCTGTATCATTTTGCAATTTTCACAATAGTTAACGAGAAATTAATTACATCATCGAATCCGATTTACCATCAAATGCAAGCTCGGCGGTACGATGAGTTATTTTCTACAAGTGATGGAACAATTATAGCTCAGAGCGGAGGTCCAGCACGCGCCGCTCATGCGTAACCATTGCCGCTAGAAAACAACTTCCCGCGCGCCTAGCAATTACAACCGTTGGGGTGCATTCGAAACTTTACTCGAGAATGCTAGAATATCATTCTATCTTTATCATTTATTATATATAAAACAAGGATAGAATGACACTCCACTTAAGTAAAGTTTCCGAATGCAGCTTCAAGCGATCGTATCTCACTGTATTTGACAGTAGGTGGGTTCGCCAAGCTTTTGTAATCAATTTTCTCATTAACTATTGCGAAAATTGCAAAACGTTTTGACTTAGTTTAGTCCTCCCTACGAGAGATGATTCGATTATTACTAGACATCCTATATATTATTAATATATTAGGTCGATGCAAAAGTTCTTGCCGATGCGGATGGATATCTGTACACATGCATTAATATGATTGTATAAGCAAAAAAAGGTTTTTGTTGAAACTGACGTCTCTGTATTAACATTTATGCATGACAAGATGTCATAGATATCAACACAACTTTTAGTACGATTAAAAATGGAGTCAAATAAAGAGCATATTCGCCTTTTGTTTTATTTTCACCAAAAGAAGAGTACTGCTGATGCATACAGAATTCTTTGTGAGACGTATGGTAAAAATGTTATAGCTATTAAAACATGTACGAATTTAAACGATTTAAAAGCGGTGAATTCGATATCAGTGTCAAAGAACGATCTGGACATCTTGCAATTGTGGAAAAAGACGAATTGCGAAAAGATGGGAAAAAGTGGAAAATACTTCGATTAATTTATATTATAGTGTTTTTTTGTAATAAAAAAATTTCAAAAAATTGGTAAGAACTTTTGCATCGATCTAATACAAATACATATCGTAACGTGTCATTATGGCATAATGACTGATTTCAAAAAGATCTTTGAATCTTTGATCTGAAACCGAAAATTATAATTGTTTAATCAAGTCCATATATTATAATTATTTTGCGATTTTATTACTTATTTAACCATTTGACTACGGAATACTCAGAAGTAAGACATTCGTTGTACACTATACGAACAAACTACAATAATATGCATTACATATAATCCAAATCTTTATAATATTTATTTCTATCAATGTAAATTTTCTATTAAAAAATCGTATAGTTTTATAATATAGTTAGTAAGTACATATTTTCTTTTTTCTAAATTGTTGAGATCTTTGATAAGCAATTTGAAAAAAATTTAAAAATCGGTTATCATTTTTAAAATTAATTTTAGCGATTAAGTTTGATATGTCGCAGTTTTTCGCGAATTTCCATAAAAAATCATATATATTTATTCTTTGTAATTAAACTAGTGTACATTCGTTGTACTGAAAATCAAATAGATATACATTTGAAGTTTGGCAAAAGCGAGAAAGAAAAGTTTTAGTGCAGCGACAAGGAGCAGGCTTATATGTAATTAATAAATAATTACAATAACTTTTAATGAGCCGTTTTGAAACTGAACTGAATATTCATATGAAAATCTTTCAAGTAAATTTCACTAACTTGTCAACATTTATTTTCATCTGTAGCTAATACAACTTTAACTCGCGGTTTTAATTCTCTCAACCATTTGAATGTCAAAGGCTTACCTTCGATAATCATAAAAATCAACGCGATTATAAAAATCAAAAGTGCCAAAATGACGCGTTCGCACTTCTCCTGTTCCATGTCAAAAAGTGCCATAAAAGAAAATAAAATTTACCAAATGTACGCTTTTTTATTTATTTTTAATCAATTGAAAACAAACATTTTGATTGTAAAGCCTGATCGAAACCTAAGAATGCGATAAAAGCTGTGCGCAATTATCAGCAATCATAGCGCTTGTTACAGTCAGTAAGTTTTTAAGAATGAAGAATGAACAGCGCACTGCATGTCAAATATAGATGAGTGCAAAAGTTCGTGCCCGATTTGTCATTAAAACTCAAGCAGTAATTTGGCAAAATTTTTTTGTTAATCAATTATATAATCGTCGTCATTTTCTACAATCTTTTCCTAGTGTTCTGGTAGCGTACGGATGCCTCATAAAACGATCTCAGTTTTGCGTTGAAGAAGGAAGAAAGATAATTTTTCGTGACGGCTTCTGTGATGTGAATTTTTTTCCGTTCAAATTTTCCCATTCAAATCGTTTTGCAATCGCAACAGGTAACAATCTAATGCAATATCAGGAGAATCTGATGGGTGTGATATGATATTTTAATTCCCTTAGTTTGCGCAAGGTCTGTTTTACAGTGTATTTCGCGTTGCGTGATGAAAAACGATTCCCTATGATTAGCCAGAATTGGACGCTTCTCCTGGATTGCTATAAATTGCTTTAAATTGTCTAATTGTACTATGTAATTAACAGTATTTATCAGAATTAATCGTTTGGCCAACGAAGAGCAGCTCAAAATAAATTATTCAATTCCACCAAACAGAAAGCATCAGCTTCTCAGGATACAAATTGACATTTGCCATGGGTTCTGTACACTCATCTGTTAGTTTCCAAGTGCATTTGCATTAAACATTGCTATTTTTCATCGTCAGCCGATCCAAAAATGACTATTTAGTCGACCAAACAAAAAAGCAACTTGAGAAACTCGAAAGAAAGCAAAAACTTGATTTAATTTGTTTGCTTCGATTTGCAAATGTAGCATCTATATATTGAGTTTCAAAATGTACCTAATCTTTTGTTAATGTCAAAATGTGATCAATGTTGAGATTTTCAGCAATCTCTTTTGTTAAAATTATTTTACGCTAAATTGAGCACAATGTCATCTATGAAGAAAATCGATCAGAGCGTGATTGGTCGTCAAAGTGGAAATTATTATATTATATCTAAATTTTACAAATTTTTTTAACAATTCGCTAGTGCACGATCCTAATATCTTGAATATTTTTTTACAGCAATCTGTTTCCATCTGTTGTATCCTTTCAAAACTCATAAAGCATAATATACCGTAAATGCAACTTTTCTTCGCTCATTTTCATTTTTTTTCACAACGTAAATTCAATCAAAACACTTTCGCTTAAATGATCATTGAATATATCATTTCTCCATAGATATGCAGTATGCACACATGACAATGAGTTCGTTTACATCCAGCGTTTAAGCCGCGACCTATATCTTTATTCGGCCTAAGCAAGGTAGGTCTCCGTGATATAAATGCTTGGTAAGTGGCCTGATCTGACTTGGATCATGCTCAATTTTTACATGCTCTGACCTTGTCTAAACCGCACTACGAATCGCGTGTAACGCAGAGAATGTATAAAGTGTTCTTACCGATGTTACCAATGCTACCTATACGACTCAAATGAATCGTAGGTCTTGTCCGGTATAAACAATTCGCACCTTAGATCAGGGCATAGGTCAGGTTGTGCGAACAAGCCTGAGTATAAATTAACTCATTCAATGACGCTACTCTACAACTCTCCTAATGACATATATTGAAATCGGGCACGAACTTTTGCCCAATAGATAACGTTTTCATCGAAGACTCATCTACTCGAGTGAAACGTATCGCTCTTCTTCGCGCTTCGCGAATAATTATTTCCGACGAAGGAAGAAACAGCCGAGATCATGCAAATGCACATTTACGAAATTGTTTCCCTCCACGTTGCAGTCCGATGACATCAATGCCGAGCTTCACGATGTCAGGCGCCAGCCAACAGAATCAACACACGACGAGTAGCATGTCCTCGCTGTCAACTGGAAGCGGCATGAGTCCAATGGGCATGACCGTGGGCATGACCGTTGGACCGAGTCCTGGCGCATGCCTCCAACAACGGGACAATGGCTATTCGTGCGGAGTTGCGAGACCGCCGAGCTACGAGCCTCTTCACCTGGGATACGGCGCCAGGCCAACCTGCAGTCCTACGCAGCCCTACCACGCGGCGAGCCTCAATCAGTACAATCAGAACGCCAGCTCGACCGGTGAGTGTCTACCGCACTCACTGCATTCGCTGCTTGCACTCTAGCCGATGGACTACTACTACGGCTACCATGGATAACACGCTATCGAGCCCGCCGGTAATGGATTATACACGCTTCTGTTACCTTTTCGCCATCCAAAGTATCCGATCCCCGATCGAACTCCGATCATTCTCTCTTTCTTTTGCGCCTTATGAACATCCAGTGCAAATGCGACCTAGCTTCATTACATATCCATACTCACCTGCATCGCCTACATCAGCCGCCTGAACGCTTCTTGTCTCTATTCGATAATAGTGAAGATGAGTTGTAGATGTTAATAAAATAATGTGCAATTCATATTAGCAAAACGTGAGTGTCTTACAAACACATTCAATTTGCCATTAATATTTAAGTTTATGGTTTATCTCTTAAAGACGATGAAATGGTAAAATAATATTCTAATGGATACGAAAAAAGGGCAATATACATCTAAAAGATCGAAATTTTTATAAAAACAATCTTTTATATTATTATTTATATCTTAATAACGAAAATGGTAAAATAATATTCTAACAGGCCAATGTATACAGAACATTTACAAAAAATGAACACATGTAATATACACCGATATACACATAATACTTACAAAAAAATAAATGGAAATTTTTATAAAAATGTTTGCAACTATTATTCTCTCTTCGTCACATCTAGTGACATATACTATGTTAAGAAACTAAATCAACTATGAAATTAAATTTTTTGAGAAAACTTGCATGTAATTCTCATATAAAATTTTTTCACATTCATAAAATTAAACAGAATACAATAAATTCTCTTGCAGGTCTAATATCACCTGGCGTAAGTGTGCCGATCGCGGTACCAGGTCAACCGGCACCCGACATGGCGGCGCAATATTGGTCACCGAGGCTGCAGTGACCATGGTGGTCGTCGATGTCGACCTCATCTCCGTAGACTGAGCTTCTTCATCTCTCTAGCTTACGATCCGTGTTCCGAGAAAACGACAAGTGATCACGGAGCGCAAAGTCTCCGAAAATCTGCGCGTTATGATCGATCATGCAACTGTTCCGTAATATAAATCGGTAGGCTATCGTGTTCGTACGTTTCGTTCAAACCAAAGTTTTGTGTGAAAATGAGTTTGATCTATTCGTATTCACATCCGCTATTCTCGTTTTTTCTTTTATTTTTTGTCGGATGAATGCATCATTTCGAGAAGTTTCGAGGAAACGTTACTGCTTCGCTGACGCCTACCGATGAAGGATCATCCGAGACACAGAGATCTCAGAAATTCATTTTGTCACCTCCGGTGAGGGCAAGGAACTCAATTCTTAACTGAATGGCTCTATTCGTGACTCCGTTCGTGTAAATTGATAGCAAACAACTACTACGGTGTAGTACTCGTGTAATTGCAATACAAGACGCGGCACATTGGGGTTACAGACGGATTAATTGACCTCTGTGTATAATCTTATCGTCGTCAAATCGAATTTCCGTATCCCGTGCTAAAAAAAATGATATCTACATTTGCGACACTTTCCGATCATACCCCTCATTGTTATCATAGACTGCGAATGACTAATGTTACTTTCCCGCACTTTCACTAACGGTATTTGATATCGTAATGTGCAAAGATACACTTGTCTTCTTTATTTCGATGTTGTATCAGAATATAAGTCATAGAAACACAATCGTTGTTAGACGTATTAATACACCAATCAGTGACAATCCGTGGTTTTCATATGACATGATACATGAATGATCGCAAGGTAGAAAAAAAAATCTGTCAAAGCATCATCTGCATATAGCATACCTTTGTAAGCTCCTTTTCAATTCATACAATTATACCTCTGAGCCGAGACATCTTTGAGATAGAAATGAGCAAGTGAGACGCGATAAAGCAAAAGAAAAAAATATAAAGAATCGTCGGCAATGTGCAACTCGTGTAAAAATAATTAACGCGAATATTGAAGAGGAAGAGAATCGTTCCCAAGGATCCCCGCGGAGATTCGCAGATTTTTATTCGCAATGTTTCGTAGGTGTAACTTCTATAGGCAAAAAAAGAGAAAATAAAAATAGTTTCTAAGTCGATATTATGTTATTATTTATACTCATGAAACGAGGATGCCAAATAATAAACGTGAGTTTGTTGTGTGTATATCGTAAGGAGGATATCGACAGTCCATATAAAATTATTTATATATATATACATATATACACATATATATATATATATATATACATATATAAAAGAATTATATATATATATATATATATATTATACATAATTATATATAATTACTTATATATGTATATATAGTATATAATTGACTCTAATTCTCTAATGACTTGGTAAAAAAACTAATTCATAATTTATATTCGATGCAAGGTTCAAAGAAAAAGAAAGAAAGAAGGACCGAACATTGTGATTTCTCTTAGACCAGGTACATTAAATATCCCAGATAACACAGATTCCAAAAAATTCATTTTTTATCTCAAATTTATGAAATGTATTTTTCTTCCATCTTATTTCTAATCTAAAAAGATTTCGCTCTTATACTATCAATTCTGAATTTTTTTTAGATATAAAAAAAACTTTTTATAGTTTTTCTAAGATTTTGCAATAAAATCGAAATAGATAGTGTCTCAGAAAATACAAATATATATTAATAATAATCAATTAATCTTAGAAGAACTAATAAGAGCAATACCGCAGTTAACAGAGCGTAATCAATTAATGTAATTCATTATCTATATTTAATGAGATTAACGTAAACCCATTTGAACATCGAGCGTTGACAAGAATGTACTTTCATACACTGAGGATGGCTTAAAGGAAAACCGAACTGTCTGTAAATATAGATAAGGAATTACATTAATTGATTACACTCTGTTAACTGCGGCATTGCTCTTATTAGCCCTTCTAAGATTAATTGATTATTGTTAATATTTCAAGAGCTCATCACATTAATAAATAGCTTACACTTATTAATATTGTAACAAATATATATCTCTTAGGAATATTATAAATCCCTAAATCAATTTTTACACAGAACTAAACAAAGTTGTGTAGTGTCAAAATATTTTTTTATCTTGAAGCTCAATTTTGAAGCCTTATTTTCAAAACATCCTTTTATCATTATTTAATTAGAACATACGATGGAAAAGTCATAACGCGCCTTTTATAGATTTTTATTTATAAGAGCCACGTCTTATCTATCGATGATATCATGTATTATTCACAGATGAGCGATTTTTTTCGAATCTATTACGAACAGAAAAAAAGACTTTTTTCAGAACAACTTTGATTTAATTCCATAAAAGTTAAAAAATATATTTTAGAATTTTTTTGAATTGCCGGATTTTGAATTACCGGAAATTTTTTTCGAATTCCTAACGATCATCTGTGATATCTGGGACAATTCTGCGTTTTAAATAAATAATGTGTGCATTTAATAGAGAATTCTGCTTGTTTTCTAATTAGAGAATTTATTTACAAAATTTCAGCGTGTGGCAATCACTCTCCTGTTATAAATATTAAACACATCTTAATTATGGAGAGCAATCCACACGCGTCTAATTTGTTAGGCAAACAAATATAACGATCGTGTTCCTATTAGAAATCAAGCACTCCTTCTCGAACATTCATATCTCTCTCTCTCTCTCTTTTTCCCTCTCCCTCCTTTCCCTCTCTCTCTGATAACTTATATTTGTATTTACTCCTCCCGCATTGTCGTCCAATTGAATCACTCATAGAAAATAATTAAAAAAACGGGATGCAAGCGGAAAAGAGATCACTGTTTTACCTTGCAAATGTAACAATTGTATATTTATTTCAACTTAATAATTAATTTACACTTGAAGACATGTTGTATTTACTAAATCCTCATTAAAAATCATCCATTGCAGTTTGCCGTCTCGTTTAACCTTGAATTTTCTGAAAGAACACTCATGGATAAATCAATTACAATCAATTCTGTCGTCTAAGGAATCAATGCTACAATAGAACAACAGAATTGATTGTAATTACTGAGTTAACAAAAGCAGCTAATGCGTGGAAAAATGTGCATTTAATTATTTCTTTATGCCTATTTAAAGAATTATGCCTCTAGACAGAAGACTATTAAGCAGAAGTAGTTCAAGGGTTGAACTAGATAATATTAATTAAATTGCAACAGTACACATAATATCATTAAATAATCCTATGTAGCAATATTGTAATATATCATTTGCACAATTATTATATAATAATATCATAATTATATAAGTTTCAAATTATAATTATATAAGTTATAATTATTATAACTTATATATAATTATGTATCGAATTGCAATAATTATAATATTATATATATATATATATTATATATATTACATATGTATAGTACACTATAAATAATATACATTATATATACACACACACACACACACAGAGTTGTATGTTTTAAAATATCATCCGCATATTCCTGGATAAAAAGGAAGAACAAATGTTCCTATGAACATTAGTTCGCTTCATTGTCGAAATAATAGATACAAATAGATTTGAAATAATGAGTGAATATCAGATCAAATTCTTTTTTTCCACGATGTTGTGTATCTAGTGTTTTGATTTTGGGATAATGTTTGTTTACCAGTACAATGATTCACTAAAAGAAAGAGTAAGAGGATTTTAATAATGGTCCAGTACCATGACCATCGAGATCATCGGACCTGAATTCATTATACTTTTATCTATGGGGTCATTTGAAAACTATCGTGAAACCAAATAACGATGAAGAAAACTTATGGAAATGCTTGCCAGATGATCTGTAGAAATCCTGGTTTACGATCGAATGTGCCATGTGTACGTCGTGCTCAGAATGTGTGCAAAATGATGGAAGAAACTTTGAGCATCTCTTGTAAACAAAAAAATAATATACAATATACTTGAAACTTTTAAATAATCATTATTTGATACTATTTGTGTTTATTATTTCGAAGCATTTGCGATCTAATGTTTATAGAAACATTTGTTCTTCCTTTTTATTATTTAAAAACACGCACACGAAATTTTAAAACATACTCATGACTCACTCTGTACATAAGAGTGTTCAGCATAACAATCTGAACGATTTTTGGGACGCTTCCGACCATTTTAAAAAAAATTTGAAAGACAAATATTTATCTGTTTCATGCAAGCTACAACTTGCAATAAAAAAATTGAAAAAAAAAAATTAATAAAAAATCAAGGAACGTTAAATTTTTTTAAATACTATACAATTTTTTTTATAATATTGTAGAAGTTCTTAAGATAAATTCAACTATCCGGAATGTCACTTTTATTGATTCTAAACATAATATATTCATAATAAATATCCAATAAAGAAAAACTGTAACTTATGCAAGCAAATGTTCAAATTATATGTGGATTGGAAAATGAGCCAATGTTGAATTATTATTATTCGTAACTACACAACTTCGATTTTCCAGTTTTCCGCAAATACTGTTGAATGTTCCCGGGAAAAAAAATATATATGGACATATTTTATATATAATTATATATAATTTTATATAAAATGTCAATAATTATATATAATTATATGTGATTGTATAATTTTATATAATTATATATGAAACATTTTTTCTCGAGTTTCTAAAAGTTTTCTCTGACGAATGATTTCTACCTAGATATCATTGCATGTACAAGAACTGCAGAAATGAGAATTTCTTCTACATTCATCAAATATCAATATCACTTTTTCTGAATTTAGAATAGAATAACGATTCATTATTGTTATCAAACAATCGATTAATATCCACTTGAGAAGAAGACTCGGAGAATATCAATAATCTCATAATGATAGATATTGTGTGTTTACAAAACGAAAGTATAATTCCCAGACAGCTTTCAATGTTTATGTTTATATTTCTAGTCAGAGCTTATAAATACTGCTATTTAAAATATAATGTTGCAAATGTGATATTAAATAAGATTTTTAAAAGTGTGAATTCGTCTTAGAAATACTTAGAATATTTAAAAAATATGAAAAAAATTGCATGTTATTTAAAAAATTGCGTGTTATATAAAAAATTCGAGATAATTTTGATCTTTTATTTAAATTCTTTTCGCAATTTTTTTATTGCAAGTTGTAGCTTGCATGACAAATAAATATTCAATATTTTTTCAATTTTTTTTTTTAAATTATCGGAAGCATCCAAAATCATTAAAAATTATGCGGACCGTTACGCATCGTGTGTGTGCGTGTAAGCTGTCTCGTAATGGATGACTTGGGCTGCGTTTCGATATTTACTGTAAGTACTCAATATCTATAGTGCACGTAAAGTATGTTACAGATTTTGAGCACTCACAGTGAATATCGGAACGCATCCAAAGCGTTCGTATACAAATAGAGCGGACCAAACTGAGTCAAAAAATCTCTGTACTATTTTTATGCAACAGTTAGAAATATTAATTGCTAAAGATCACCAAATGAGCGCGTATCTGCCCGACCTACCGTCAAATGCAAGCGCGCGGCAAGATACGTCCTGCATTCGAAAACTTTATCCAAATACGCTAGGATATCATTCTATTTTTAAAAGAGTACAATATCATTCTACTTTTAGGATATCATTTTTTTATCGTTCGTTAGAAAAGTAAAACAAGGATAGAATGACATCCTCTTAGTATACTCAGGTTAAAGTTTTCAAACACAGTCCAGCGATTATGGTTGTTAGACGCTCAGGGAATTGTTTTCTACAAGCGACAACGGCTACACGCGAGCAGCGCGCGGCAAAAGTCCAGTGTCTATGGAATACGCGCTCATTCGGTAATCTGTAGTAATTAATTTCTCATTAACTATCGCGAAAAT
This sequence comes from Cephalotes varians, assembly GCA_037157785.1. Lineage (NCBI taxonomy): Eukaryota > Metazoa > Arthropoda > Insecta > Hymenoptera > Formicidae > Cephalotes > Cephalotes varians. Next base: position 448,720 of record JANQDE010000087.1, read on the forward strand.
TGCAAAATGGTATAGGACTTTTTGACTCAGTTTAGTCCGCTCTGCAAACGAGCATTGTCACGAAAAGTTGTACCGAACTTGTATATGATTACAGATATCGCAATTTGATAAGAAAAAGAAATGTTTTTGAGACTCGAAGAATGTGTGTGTGTGTGTGTGTGTGTGTGCGCGCGCGCGCGCGCGCGCGCGCGCACACACACACACACACACACACAATAAATACGTGTTCGATTCGGCTTAAATTCTCATATGTGAAAGCATAGATGATGTCGAGTGTAAATATTCAAATGAATTTATTATAAACGTATACTTTAAAATATACTTAAAAAAATCTTTTAGGCATCTATGCATATTTTATTTTCGAAACGCGTAACAGAAGCCATATTATTTTGTGTCGATCTAAATTTTATTTTGGTTATACATATAAGAGAAAATATCATAAGTCTTTACTTATGATAACTTATTATTGCAATCTTTCAAGTTCCATTATTAAAATAAAGAAAAAATACGAAAGTGACAGACGAGAGAAATGCAGATTAATGTAGCTGTTGAAATTACTGCATAATTTCTAATTGTGCCTTAAAAAGAGATATGATAACAACACGATTATAGCACGATCTGCTGAAAGTTAAAACGTAAAAATGGAACTTCAATATCAACAATTGATTAAATCGTCTATAGATCATAACCATACTATCTCTCGCTTATTTGTACAAGAGTGCTTAGGTATACAAATTATTTTTATGTAAGATCTTTTTAAATCTTGTGAAAAAAAGAAATGCGCGCTGGGGATCTATTTATTCATATGGATTCGCTTAAAATCGCAGAAATCACGCTTTTCTACTTGAGTAAATCTTCGATATCCCGCATTATATCGTCGGACGACGTATCCAGCCTCAAGTATTCCTCATCGGTCTGCGTATACGGCTGACCGACGTCCAATACCGCAGTGTTCATTATGTCTTCCGTCGTGTATGTGGCAACGGACTTTCTGTCCTCTATCGCTTGTTCCGGTTGCGTCTGGGTTTTCTCTTCGTTCGTACTGCTGTCGCACAGTCTAATCTCCACGTCGACTTTTCTGTTCGCGTTGACCGACTCGTCGCTGTGGCTCTCCAACCTCTCGCAGTAAGCTGTTTCGTCACTGTGGCTCTCTCGCCTCTCGTAACAGGTCTGATCGTCCCGATTATCCATCGTCCCACATTCGTTCATGATCGCGTCTCCGCACGGCTGCGTTTCGGTCTCTTTCTTCAGGGACCTTCGCAGTTTCACCGGTCGCACCTTAACAACAGGTTCGTTACTCTTGACGGATTCGGAATTGATCTTGCATTTCTTCGTTGGACTGGCGCTCTCCTCGTCGCATTGTTCCTCGATCGAGCGCTTTTTCACACCCTTCGTTTCAACTGCCGATGGAGAAGGCTCCGAGACAGATGTCGTGTCCGTTAACGCTTTAACGGCCAGCTCTCTCTCCCTCTTTCGTTGTCGAATCTCCTCCAGGCTCAACACCTTGAAACTCAATTCCTTTATCGGTTCATCTTTCCTGATTCTCGACGGGCTGATCCACCGATTAGCCCCGGCCGTCTTAGATATGCGCATTTGTCTCTGATAGAGTCCATCGTCATTGCCGGCTTCATATGAATAATAAGCCGCGCTCTCTGCCTGGATCTCCTCAAGTCTCATCTGCTCATAGGTCTTGCAATACGGTACCTTGGGCTGCGATTTTATCGGCGACGGTGCGCTTTCGTTATCGGATTCTGGAAGAAACATACGAAGAATGATGGGTCAAACAACCATTTTGAACATTCGGCGAAGTCACTGGATGACGATTATTATTACGCAATCAGCTTTTTCTCTCTCTCTCTTTCTTTCTCCTTACGTTTATCTCCCTTTTTCTCGCGCACTCTTTCTCTCCCTATATATGTATATATAAAATGTGTATATATATATATATATATATATATATATATATATATATATATATATATATATATATATATATATTTTACAGTACCAGATTACCTGTCAATTACGGTCTCGATAATCAATGTTTATCATTCATCCGACTTATGACATTTTCCAGAAATTATGGATTTATCTTACTTCGTGCAAATGGAAATTTTTATGAGAATATTCGAGTTGGAACGTGTCTCGATTTTTCTTGCAATCACAGTCGCAACTGTTTTCGGATGCTCTTCGAATTTCGTATAATAATCTCGCGTTTCACGCACGCACACTCCGAGGAAGTTCTGGACGAGACTCAGACACAGCTTTCATATCGACATCTTTTTTTGTCCTCGAAGTCGTATCTAATTTCCAGGCCGTTATCTCGATTGTGTCTTTCTTCAGGCCTTGATTTTACATTTAGATCTTAGCTTCTTGTTTCGTGTATCTTTACTTATATCCACAAGTTTTATTCGGCCGACTCGCTGTAACACCAAGCTTTTATTCCCACGCAATAACATTTTTTTTTCTTGACGCAGTATCCAATAATAGAAACGCTCTTACAGTACTCTTCCCATTATCCATGATATTAAATATAATCCATTTTATGCACTAATAGTCACGTATAATCAATCCATATTTCTCATCTCCGTCTTGCAAAGCGGCAATCACCCACATGCGAATAAGAAAAAAAGATAAAATATATATCCTTAAACGTATACGTATATCTATATCTGAACTTTTATACCTATGTTTAATCGATGAGCGATTGTCTCGTGACTATTACCTTTTCTTTCTCTCGCTCTCGCTTTCTCTCTCTTCTTTCACACACACTTCTTTCAAAATACCATTTTCCCTTTACTTCTATCAATTTAAGATTGGTCTCTTTAACAAATCTCTTTTGTGTTGTTGCTGTCTCGAAATTGCGCGAAATGGCGAAATTTTTTCAATGTCGACGCACTCGAACTTGATTCACACTTCGAGCACAGCTACAGATAAAATACTTACTTGTAAAATCAATTTACATAACAAGTCCGTCCGTACTTTCGATCGTCTCGATCTAGAAAAACGCGAAATCTCGGCAAAAGTCCCGGTAATCACGTTCATAAAAATTCTCAAACGAGTGAACACGTCCTCCGAAAATGATCGACGGATGAACGAAACTGCGGTTAGTAGTGGAAGTCGGTGAGAAGTGAAATAAGAAGCCCCATCGAGAAGAGCGTCGCCGGTAACGCCGGTGACAAAATTCTCACCGCCGTGGTACCGGTAACACCGCTCGCTCTCTCCGGGTCGATCGTCCGGCTGGTGTCGAGGTATCAAGTTTATTGAAATTCAGATATCATCTCAATGAAAAGTATTGATTTTTTTCCATTCGCTTACATCAATTCGTTATAGTTAAATTGCGCATCACTTACTCTTTAGCATATAATCAATCTTTCTCCTCCTCCACGTTCGGCCGTCCACGGTCGGCAGAGAAAAAAGCTCTTTCGTTTCTTCCTTTTTTTCTTTTTAAATCAATCTCTCTCTTTTTTTTTCTTTATCGTTCGCGTTCGAGACAAGAAAAGCAGAACGCATCGACGTAACGACGTAACGACGATCGCGGACGTCTCCGTTATTCTCGATGACGTCGTCATCGTCGTTGTCCCGATCCCATCGTCGCGGGAACGCGTCCCGGGTTCTCCTCGCCAGTGCCCCGAATCATCTTCGGCGAACTCCCGAGAGTCTCATCCCCGCGCGCGCTGCGGACGTCTGTTTCTCGTCCGCGAGACAGATCGACGATTTCCCGAGTGAATCGGATCGGGGCGCCGGGAGGTGCGGGTTCGAAGAAACGCCATCCTCGGAGCCGTTACGTCGACTGTACACGAGTCTGTAATTCGTCGCGTGGTTGATCGCGACGCGACCGAGGCCGCGCACAGGAGCAAAATGCGTTGGGGAGGGGAAAAAGGATAAAAAAAATAAAACAAAAATGAAATGGAAGAGAGAACCGAAAGTAGAATCAACGAGAAATAACGAGAGAACGTAGGAAGCGAGGCTTCGGTCACGCGCACGGTCAAGGAAAAAACCGACATCGTCTCGCGACTCGATTGGCGCGCGCAGGGACCAACGGAGGAAGATGATCCCGATGTCGCAAGATGATATCGCGAGGAAAGTCAGGGGATACAGATAAAAGAGATACAAAATAATTGGGGGGAGGAGGGGTTGTTTGGATTTATATCGGTGARTCTTGTGAGACGGAGAAACGTCATCGATAGGGAGAAGAGAGGGAAGGGGAAGGAAGGACAATAGGGGAAAGCAAAGATCGGAAGAAAAGGGCGGTCGAAAAGCCGCTCTCTCTCTCTCTCTCTCTCACTCGCTCGGTTCGCTTTTACGCGCTCGCGATTGCGCCCCGACGCATCCCGCATTCCAGCAATTCTACAGCGTGGCGAATCATCCTRATTTATCACAATCTATCTGCACCCATTAAAAAGAATCGCAACGAATCATCCCCGGGATCGTAACGATTCCTTCGCGAACGTCGAATGCGAGATTGCGTCGGCGACGCGGCAGTCGCGAAACAAGGTACGCACACGCACTTGTAATGACGACGATCGCTTGTTTACGCTCTCTTATAATTCGTCGTAGATAAGAAATCAAATTAACAAWTCACTAAAAACAATGATCTTACAAAAACATAGATCGGGTGCGGGGGGGGTCGCGTTACACGTGACCGCCTCCCTTCTTCGCGTGTAACATATTTATATATATATGTAATATATATGTATATATTCTCTGATCTATCTTTCGTGTTTTGACTTTCACTCGGACGCACAGACGCGCCCTTCTAAACGTGCGCGCGTATGCGGGACGAGTGAAGCGAAGTCCGCAGGGACGACATAGAAGAAACTCTTGCTCACGATACTGAGACGYGAGTTCGTCCAAATTTCATCGGCCACCGGCGCAAATCGCCGGCCTGGTCGCAATCGCATCGCACGYTGCCACGCCCCGCATATCCATCGAGAGTACAACGTACGGGACGTCTTGCATCTGAGCGAGACAACGAAGCGTTGCACCCCGGGATTGTACGATCGTCCGTAGCGAATTTACAGCGCCGCGAAATCCCGCGACGACCGGTGCGGAGCTCACTGAGCGGAAAAAGACGCGCGCCGTCATCGTCGATCGCCAATCCCTCGATTCTGCTGATTAGCTTCTCCGATACGGTTAATAGTTGCGGATAGACGTTAAATATAATCGACGGATCCGCCGGTCGCGAATAATGATTTCGAGAAACGCTATTTCGCGCGGGTGAAGCCCTTTGTTGAAGGGCAGCGGAAAGGACCGCCGCTGCGATCCTTCACGTTTACTATTTTTTTTTTTCGCACTACCATCTACTCACATTTGTTCGCACGCACGCTATCTATCGAACACATTTTCACATTCACTCTCTCTCGTTCGATCCTTCTCTCATCGCCATCTTTTCTTACATTCGTATTGCTCGTCGCTACTTTTTTGTCTTTCAAACTGACGGCGCAGCCATGTGTTCCGTATGCTTTACCAATTCTCTCTTACACAATTTGTAAATCCTTGCGATTAGAATCGCACGCGTAACTCGTAGATCCTCGCGATTGAGTCCACCTCTTCTTGGAAGACTTGCGCGTCTTTCGATCCACCGATCGTAAAAGCATAAGCGTGCGAATCCATCTGCGGACAATTGCGCTTTGCCCGCGTAAGAAAAAGAGACGCAGACACGTGAGAAGCCTGATATTTCGCGAACACAAAAATACGGATTGGGCGACTCCATTCGGTTGAAGGCACAAAATCCTTGCCGCCCAAGATACACGCGTTTTTTACGTGAAAAAACTGATGAGCCGATCGCACAAGTATTCCAAAAAAAAACAGGCCCGCACAATTCAGCATCGACAATGATCTCGATTATAAATATCTATCTGTGTAGCAGTTAAATATATAGTATATATAATATATATGTGTAAAACATTATATGCTGCATAAGAAAAATTATTAGTTTCTTATCTGCATATCGCTTATTTCGCGCAGAGATACGCGATACGTGTGATGTGTATACGTTCGATTTGAGGTCTCTCTCTCTCTCTCTCCCCCTCCCTCCCGCCTCGCAGTTTCGCTCGCTTTCTCTCTCTTCCTTTCTCTCCCTCTCATTTTCTCTCTTTCTTTCTCTCATTTTCTATTCATGCTCACTCAAACCTATTATTTCCTATTACACACTCTCAACTAATTATCTCAAAAATTTCCTCATAAAATCTCATAATTTTTCTCCCCTCTCTTTCGCCACGTGTTTTATAACGATAGGACGCTGGCTTCTTATATTATTTAGTGTCGTGTCATCGTACCACCGTTGACTCGAAAAGGAAAAAAATATCGTTATCAGAAACCCAGGAAAACCGGCGAGGCCCCGTTAAATGATTTATATTATTTCTCTTCAACGTCTTCTCGCGTCCTTCCCTCTTTCTTTCGTTTGGACGTGACGCGTTTGTTATTGTAAAAGACCAGCATTATATCTTATCCCGTATTATACTTTCCTCGATTATAAAATTTTTCATCGGTGCAAGATCAATAATACGATAAGTAACATGATAAATAAGAGCATTTTCTTCTCTTTAACTTTCTGGCCTAAAAGGCCCGCAATATCAGATGCGCGATATATCAACGATTGAGGCGCTGAGAACACGCAAAAGAAATGCAATCTTAATAAAAATAAAAGCTAAAGTTTTATGTTGAGACCCTTCGCTACGATATCATCGGCGGCACTTAACTAGAATCTTTTCTGTCACGTACCCAATTTTTGTTCTCAGCGTCCCAATTAAGAATTAATATCCTATTATCATACGGAAACTCGTAAAACATGAATCAGTATATTCCTGACAATTGTATATTCTTATTCGATATACGATAAACGACCTTGCGTTTAACATTATCATGTAGAAAGCAAGCTTCTAAGCCGAATTGTTGAACGTGTTTTTTTTTTTTAGAGCGTCAAAAGATCACGCTCGACTTACAATATTAAACCTACCTTTATTATTTCTTTCAATTCTCTTTTAATTTCCCCGTGTTTGCACAACGGGAATTATCGTGGCCTAAATTTGCGTAATTATCGCCCGGCACGGGCATAGAAACTCTGTGTGAAGCGCGATATCACGTTATATCCCATTTTCATCGTCCCGAAATTCTCTAATTCACGTGAGAAGCCAAAACATATGAAGGCATTATTACTCGTACACGCGTAAAACACAAGGCTAAGGACGCAGTTGGAATCTGTTTAAACCTCAAACACGGATTCGCGCGCAAATATTACTAGTTCATTAAATCTCTTTTTCTCTCTTTTTCTTTTCCTCTACACCCCTTTGCTAATCAATCATTCACTCATTCTCTCTCAATCTCTCCCTCTCTTTCTCTCACTCTCTTTTTCTTTCTTGCGCTGTCCTCTTCCTCTTTCTTCTTCTACAATCTCACACATAATAATGCGACAATAAAGAAAGCATATATGCGTTGATTGATTCAAATATAAATATTTCAATTATCTTTCACTATTCGCCATTGCACTTATTTCAGCCCAAGACGTGACCGATGAACAATGCGCACTCTTTCTTTCCTTCTTCTTCTAATGAAATATATTGGCTAAGTCCAATTTATACTACGTACAATATTCCTTTGATCGGCCACGTCAGGGATGTGATGCAAGTCCGCATCTGGGAGTGATAAAATAAATGTACTAAATGTTGACAAACGCTCTTTCGTCAAAGACGCAAACTTAAAATGAGCAGAGTTCACTCGTCGTGTTATTAATACTCGATTAATATTTAAATTCCGGTTTTTCGCAACTAAAGCAAGATCTGTATGAATGCAAAAAATTTGTGTGTGCGTGTGTGGCAAAGCGGAGACCCATAGCTATCTTCTTCTTCATTTAACACGGCTCTTGCTTTCGCGATCTTACAGCATATGACATCATATTGACGGAGACACTTGAACCTCGTTTTTCTTAACTTAGACCATTCTGGTAATGCAAGCCCGATCGCACCGCAGCCGGAGAAAGATAGCCATAGGCGATTAGAGGGCTAATTTAGGCAAAGTTTAGATATAGCAGCCCCTGCAAAAATCGATATTTACTAAATTTTTCGTGGAACACGAGTGCAAAGCATATCAATAAGATCGACTAATATGCGCGATTATGCGATGATCACATTACATGAGATTATCGATAAATGTCAATTCTTAAAGAATCAATTCGATTCGTAAATATTGTGTGTTATCCCTCATGTTATCCCTCTTTCCTGTGACAACACACGAATGTAAATTAGCATGTGTATGATAAGTTGTACGAACGTAAATTATGTCGCAATAAAAGAGCAACTAATGTAATAAAATTCTTGATAAAATCATGTTAGCTTTACAGTTTGCGATATTGACGTATGCGTGAATATTTTTTTGCATTAGTTGCTCTATCATTAGATCGACTATGAGGTTACGAAACAAAAGTTAAAGAGTAGAGATTGATTAAATATTGGGAAAACACACAACTAGTATTGTAAATTAAATATTATGCTAAGATCGACATAAGGACTTTTTTGTTACACATCTTTCGCTGCTAGAAAGATAGACAGAATTATATAATTCTTCGCAGTGCAGAACGATACTTTCGTAGTAACTCACTTCTTTTTTTGCAAAATGTGTTGAAACCTCAGTTGTATGTGCGACAGACTCAACGGAACGATCTAATCAATAACTTAAAAGATTTTCAATCGTTCATGAATTCTTCGAAAGTATTTTTCTGTTGCCGATTGATGGACAAGAAAAATCATACATATGTCATTGCAAAAATTACAACAATTTTCGTCGATTTTAAAATCTCCTGTATGACGTTATACCGAGGAACGGAAAAGGAAATCGGGAGGTTTGAGGCTGCGGGGTTTGCTGCGTGTGAATCGACGTGTACGGCGATTGCTGAAGGAGCGGGGAGCTCTGTTGATTTTGCAATGACGACAGAGACTGTCCAGAGGAGTGAGAGTGTAAATTTTGTTGATGTGGATACGATAACGTATGATGACAGGGAGAGGATTGTGAGTTCGCTGGCGGGACGTTTAAATTATTTGCGATGCTGATGTTACCGGGGATGTTGAGACTATTAGGATTGTTGGGGATTGTCAGGCTCTTCGGGATACTGAGCGCGTTCGGGAGATTCATATTTGTTTGCAAGCTAGGCGGTAGAGAGAGAGTAGCTGATGTAAGATAATGTACGTTGAAAGATGGACGGGGGGGCTAGTAAAGCCTCATACCTTCTTCAAATTTGACGATGAGAGGATCGACGGCGGGACTACCGATAAAACTACCAGCTTCGCTGTTTCCTCTACCTTGGTCCGACTCAGTAGTACTGCTGCCGTCATATTTTGGGTCATCTTTATGGAATAAAAAAAAGGTAAACATACGCACGATATTATTACCATATGCCGCGATATCCATATCCTTATTATCATGTTTATTTTATTCTATCTTACTCTATATATTTATCGTTAATTCTAAATACATAACGTTATCTATAATCCCCATTATTAGCATTAACTAAAATTATAAATAAAATCACATTATAACGTTCTACATATAATCACATTTAATACTGTTAGCTTTTAAAATAAAAATACGTCATAATAATTATAACTACGAAACGATTCACTAATCTTTTTATGTAAAATAAAATTTTTAAATCAAGATTATAGATTATAGATAGATTACCTAAATAATTAAGTTTTATTACCGATTTTGTTTACCAATCTAATATTAATTGAGTATAATAAAAAAATACCTTGACGATTGAGCCATTCTTGATTCGGAGATTTTGTTGCTACTTCTGTTGTTTTCACGGGATTAATAGGATCACTAGAAATAGTGCGTGGGCTCGTATGCATAAATGGACAATGTGGCTTTCTACATCCTCCAGGTTGTGTTTCCCAATAGCAAGGAATTGATTTGCGATTTTTCTATAAATAAAAATAGTTCAAACTTTTAATTCTTCTTATAATTATGAAAATGATTTCATAATCTTAACTAAATAGCATAGTTCACATATGGCATACATCATTTTGTTTTAATCTTTAAATAATCAGGAACTGTTTGTACATCCATTCGTTTATTCAAACAGAACAATTATTTATATAATAGATATAGACTTACAGAAATTTGAAGAGATAAAAAAGCTATTACAGGTATCACTTTATTAATAAAACTTCACAGATTTATATTATATAATATAGAAGATACAGGGTGTCCCAAAATTAACGCAAGATTTGAATTAAATAGAAAACACAGTTTTAGTCACACACAGTGTGTTTTTTTGGGTTGCCAACACTTTACTGCACGAATGGCTGCAAATTCAAATCTTGCGTTAATTTTGGGACACCCTGTATAATAATTATATATCCTACCTATAATAAGTAATAATTATATACTTAATAATTATACAGTATAAGAGTATTTAAAAAAATTTATCAAAAATTAATTTTTTTTTTTGTGTCATTCAAAAAGATAAATGACAATTCATTAATTTTTTTTTTTCAATTTTGATGTAATCAAGCAGCAGAAGACTGCTCTTTATGTATAAACTTGAAATATAATAATTTAAACGAAGCTGTACAGATCGATGCAAACTAATAAGTACAGATGTTTTTACGATACAAATTCGTCATATTAAATTAGTATAAATGTAAATTAATATATTTTGTAATAATTATCACACAAACCAGCTAAAAATTGTTTGTAGAGAATATACAGATCAGGATAAATTGACAAGCATCTAAGCATAGATGTTCATATGATATAATAACTTTGTTGCACAAACATTTATTCTTATTTGCTCTTGCTATGTCCCTCAAATTAATGATTTCCTTTACAAGAAAATTTTCCTGTAAAGTGGCTCCTAAATAATTAATATCATATTGTATAATTTTGTACAATATTATTGCTGCTCTTTCTAAACATTTGAATATAACTCTCAATAACAATAATTGCAATGATACGATAATTTAGTTAATTTTGTTGATTTTATGTCTGACTTTGACTTTACATAATTGTTATTAGTGACATCGATTATATTCGACATTTTTTTTTTAAAGAGTCAATTGACATCTAATCACCAAGCAAGCCAAGATTTAATGGAGACAAATTCTGTAAATTTCTAAACTGAAAAGCACTTCCTCTTTCAATACAGAGATATCTATTTTGTTGGATATTAAAGATTAAAAATTTTTGTTTTTGAACGAATTTCATTTTGATCTTCAGATGTTCACTCTTAGAGAATAATAAAAAAACAATTTTATATAGACATAATTTTTTTTTTCACATTTTTACATACATTTTTAACCGAAATTTGAGAAGTTGAATATTATTGTTCAATGTACTGGATATTTACTATTAATTTTTTATAAATATAAAAAATTGCAATATTCTTTTTGTAGCAATGTTTTTTCTCATTTTAAATAAATAAAAATATCTTTAATAAAATACAAAATGCTTTCCTCAATATTTCAGTTTCACTAAAGAATCGTAATATACATCAGGAGTCCAATCATTGCTGAATATTCACTAACAAAGAATACTACTTAACTGATACACGTCAATTTTGATAAAACTTGTGAAACTAAGTGAAAATATTCTCAAAATGACGATTATTAGGATAGTGTAAACAATATTTATATCCGAGTGCAACCCGATTTATTAGATATGATCTTACACATTTTGCATAACCCGAATAATATATTAATTTTTTGTTGATGTACAAATATTTGTTAAGAAAATATATCATAAACTTTTTTTTACGAGAAAAATAAAGAAATGTTAGACGTGTACACAGGTGATGTGCACCAATGTATCTTCTTTTTTAACGATAAAAATCTGATATTACCCAATAAAGCACAATAATATAATAAATTACATATCTGCACAATTCTGACGATTATACTTCCATTATGTTTCAATATATTTTCTTAATAAATATTTGTACATTATTATTAACAAAAAACAATATATTATATTCACGTTGTGCAAAACGCGCGATGGATATCTAAAACCGTATGTTATGCAGTCCGATACATGCTATTTACACTTTCCTATTGCTTTCTAATTATCTTAAGAATTGCCAATAAAATTGACATCATTATTCTTTATTTTGAGGATTTTTTTACTAATATAAGTTTCAAAATTAGCGTATCAATTAGGTATTCCTTGTGAGGAATCGATAATAATTAAACATTCTTCTCTTTTTTGCATTCTAAAATGATAACAATTTTTTCTTGTAAACTGTGCCTGTGATAATTCATGTTCATAATATTTTTTGTAAATATTATAAATTAATAAAAAATAGCATAAAAAATGCTTAGCTATTTGTATTCATTAAATACTGACAACATGCATGAGATATTGAGCGTGTTAAAATCTTTTCTTAAATTCTTTCAACATAAAGCAGGTAAATCAAACTTTTTATTGTTCAGAAATTTTTAAAAATATAATAAAAATATAATAAAAAAGAATTTTTTCAAGAACTTAGCAACTTCTATAAGGATGTTTTGCAGGGTCACATTCTGAAATATGCAATGGGTATTCGAGCACCCGATAAGCAATAATGGAAAGATGAAAAATCATTGACAGAAAAGTTAAATGGAACTATCGTTCTACGTGTGATAACGAACAAAAAGAGAATACATTATGATTAGTTTTTTAGAAGATAGATCATGTGGTTAAAAATAACTTTTCAAGTTTCACTATTCAAAATCAATTTTGATAACATGGTTTATTAACTAAAAATGAGCGTTGATAAATTGGTATTTTATTGTGCAATAATACTCACAGATTGACCAATATTTTATAAGTTGTACAATATATTTCAAAGAACTTTTGATTGACACAAACACACACACGCGCACGCTCACACGCACGCAACCCTCAATATTACCTCCAGACACTCAATATCGTGTAGCATCAAATACTGTTTAATAATATTGATCGTTAGTATCGATCGATTTAGAGGTCGCTTTAAAGATACTAAATATTTTAGACTTTGCAAAGTACGAAACAAAATTGAAAATATTATAGATACTTACATAAGAATAAAAACAAATATCGATTAAATTTAAAGTATAACAATTACATGAGCTATATAACAAGGGGTAAACCCTGGGTATAGTTTGTCAATCTCTAAACAAATAATTCTTAATCAGTTCTTTGGAAAGTGTAGCTCTAAATGAGAACAGTCACTGTGAGTTTTGAATTCGATCTCGATCTTGATTCGTATATGTCTTGGTTTAAAAGAAATCAATTGGAAAATTATGAATGTGAAGTGTGAGGTGACATCATATCGTATTTCAATAATCAGTTCCTATCACTGTAATATGTATCAAAAATTGTCAGTAATACAGCCTTAAAAGTAACTCTTCTTGGCAAAAATTGAACAATTCATGTTTTACTTGCAAAAGATGGAAAGAATGCTCAAGGTCTTACAGTAAGGATGTTTACCTTTAATTCCATGTGTCTGAAGTTACAATGTTCATTAAGGCAATTTCCCTGCTGCCAGTACGTGCACATAGTTTCACAACCCAGAGCAGATGGTTCGTGTCTATATGGGCAAAAGTCACCCTACGAAAGTAAAAATGACAAAATGTAAAAGTTATTCCCTAACTCGTTCAAATATCAGTAATTTACAAGAACAACACACAGACTTGCAGTGCCAAGTCACAATTGTCAATACTGCAAGCAACAAGATAGCATGCATTGTCAAATATTTTAGAAAATATATCATTTGTTCGTGGTTTGTTTATGGACTTGGAAATATCCGAGAATATTTTTAATCTCTCAATCTTATTAAAATAAATATACAAGCCATACGTAAGTCCAAGTAAAAAATCTTAAAATATAAAATAATGTAATAGATATCAAATATTTGCTTTCACAATTGTAAATATGTTGCAAAATATTCAAATGGTGAATAAAGTTATAACATGGGACAATAAAAAAAACTATCATATATAAGTAATTGAGAAGGTCTGTCCGAATTAAGCAGAACTCCCAATAAGATTGACCCGTACTATCTACATCTGAATTTTTATAAGAAATTCCCATTAACATGACATCAAGATGGCCGACCTAACCTCGGCGAAGCCGACGAGTCTCGGAGCAATATGGAACGACCGTGTCATGCACTTTCAAGAAAACAACGTCAAACGGATTCAGCCGGACACGACTGACACGAGGAGGGGGGGAGGGGGAGGAAGAGGAGCCCTGCTTACCTTCTTGCACGTGGAATAATAAAAGAAGTAGCAGTCCAGATTCTTGTGATTGTGCTCCATTTGTAAGAACTTGTAGAACGACGAGTGATCGTGCTCCTTGCTGAAAACAGAAATCAGAGATTCTCTAACTTCGCGCTACATGTCGATCGCAGGCGAGTCGAGCGGGCGGATGGACGGACGATCTGTCGCGATCGTCGCGGTACGATAGAGAGAAACGGTTTACCATTTCGTCCGGAACATGATCGTGCGATACGTGATAAAGCTGGCACGCGCTCGTGGAGAAGTCGCACGGACTTGTGTGACGCGAGACGATCGGTGCTACGGCTAAACTGACGAGGCCGTTCGAACCAACGTCTCCGCGCCAGCGACAACAAACACCGTCCCCCGTTCGACCCTCACCGCCGTTTTTTCTGCACGTTTAAGCGCGAGGTCCCGTGTCCCGTGTGTATACCGTACCGTCGCCGTGTATACGTACACACACTTGGCCGCGAGTCCCACGGTGACCTCCTTGTTCTCCCCTTCTTTTTTCTCTCTTTTTTTCGGCCGCCTTTACCGCGCACGTGAAATCCGCTCGAACACGAGTCGCTCGGTTCTTTCTTCGTTCTCGACGGTGTCAGTGTCGGTTACTTCGTCGACGTGCCGTGCCGTGCCGTCCACCGTCGATCACCGTCGTTTCACGATGCCGCACGATTCCCGTTCGTCGACAATGCTGCCAATCGTCACCGACGTTGCACGTTGCACCACTGGTGCTGCAACCACGAGCCACTGTCGCCAATTGCCGTTCTTCGAAAGCGGCCCGTTCGAAAGCGAATCTTCTTCCTGCGTGCACTTGAATATTATTTATTTCTCTTTGAAACGCCATTTAAATTAAATATAATGGTGCATAATATAATAAATATTTAATATACACAATGAGTGAATACAAATTAAGGAAAATGTAAAACAAGTACACACGTGACTTTCCAATATTCATTTTGTGTACATTTTCCTATATATATATATATAATGTATATTTTTCTATATATTTAGAATGAATTAACGAAAATTTTTTTCTAGTTTTAACTAATTGATTTGTACGATATATATATATATATATTGGGTTGGAACAAAAGTTCTGCGGTTTTTTAACTCTAAAATTTCTATATTTTACAAAATTAGTATGACACCATTTGATAGAGCAAAGTTTCAGCTTTCAGAATCTGTTTTACAAATTACGGTACAATGATTTTTAATGGAGTTATGAGCAATCAAAGTCAGAATTCCTGTTTAACTTAACTTGCGAGTAACTTAAGAATAAAAAATCGTAGGAACATTTGTAAAAAACGATTTTGTAGGGAAAGCTTCAAGCTTTCACGATAGATAATCAAAAATTTTCTCAAATTTAATTTGGGCACGTTACAAACCAACAAAGTGAGAAGAAAATTTTCCATCTTTTTCAGCTCATTTTCTATATGTAAAAATTACCAAACTCGCATAAACTCAAAAAATATGATAAGCTTTTGAAAGTAGAGATTTCAAGCTTTAAAATCCTTTTTTTGAAATTTAAATTTYATTCATTTTTGACGAAAATATTGTATATACAATTTTAAACTAAAAAAACGCTACGAACTTTTACTACATATATATATATATATATTATATATATATATATATATATATATATATATATATATATTTTGGAAATTGTGCAGGAGGGGAAAAAGAATAATATACATACGTACATTATTAATAATTGTGTATTTAACAATTAATTAAATAAAAATGATAAATTAAGAAACAAATACACAATTTCCTCGATGTTATATTTTTTCCACATATATGTACCATTGACAAAATACTATTGTATCTATATACACGGGTACATGCATATTGTGTGTTTTGAGGAAATCGAGCAGGGGAACAGAAATTTAAAGTTTTCGACATCTTCGTAATAACTTTATTGAGAAAGTGATATTCGTCTCCTTTACATTAAAAAGATGAAACTACATTTTTGGCCATCGCTTCTTTTAATATGTTATATTCCACAAAAAAGCTAAAACTTATAATTAAAATTTCACTCATACTCTTATAATTCGTCGTTGAAATGATAATACGGTATCTTCGTTACCACACACGTATACACACGCACGCACGCAGGCATACACACGCATTGCCAAGTTTTCGTTTTATTATAATTCATTTGCCCATATTGTATTAATCAATATTGATTACATAATAACATTTTTTTTTAAATATTGCTGAAATATATATTTGTTAGAATAATATATTTCAACAAAGTACCACATTTACTTCAGATAGCTTGTAGAGACAGATTTTGAACAGAGCATGCTACCAATCTTTGATGGCAAAAAGACAACAAATTTCATACCAAGTAATATCTGTAATATCTGACAATAGCAAACGATACATTTACCTTTATCTAATCCACTGAGCTGACTCAAAAAGAGCTAAGCCATAGGGTAAAACGAATACAGCTAATGTCAGCAAATTCAGAAATATAACAAAACCTGCTGACATACTATGCCAGCAGATTGGATTTGCAATTCCTGCTCGATTTTTGCTGTCAATCTGCCATTAGATTGTAGATTTTGTTCGATTTCTGCCACTAATCTACTGGCATGTTAGCAGGCTCTGTCGATAGATCTGTATCCGCATTAAGCGGATTGCTATGGAGTTGCAGTGGAAATTTTATCGAATTTACTGCCAATCTTCCAATAAACTGCTTGCATTTTGCTATCTGAGTACTATGTCAAAACGAAGCTAATAACTCATAGGTATTACATTGAATAAATTGATGTATCCCCAATGTCACTCCTATTTATCCAAAATTGATTGCCAGCGCTGAAAATATCTATAGCTTATGTTACACTGCACTACAAATCTTCAATTCTGGCAATGAATTTTGGAACACAACCTTTAAATTGTCTAATAATGTTTCACAGAAGCAATGAAGAAATAATGAACGTGCAAACATACGTCGATTCATGCTCTCCGTGTAAACGAATGTGGAATAATTGCACAACCCTCTTGGGATCATTCAGCACTTTGATATTGAAGATGATCTTCAAATATATGTACTATATTTCTGCTAATATATAAAATAGGTCATTTCGTAAATTATGGCTGCATCGTTACTTCGGACAATCACGGTCGTTGAAATACGATATGAATTTACGAAATGGGACCATCGCACTAAATGGCATAATTATTCTCCCTCTTTTTCTCATATATATATATATATATATATATATATATATATAAAATATATATATATATATATATATTTCATTTATATATGCAACATTTTTTGGAATCTTACTAACTAGAATAATTAGTACAAAGTTATGTAAGTGTTATGGAATTAAACACACCTCCAAAAATCTTGCCTGTTGACAATGCTAAAATCGAAAACATTATCTAAAACAATACATATAGCCGAAATTAATAACGTTTAAAATCGGATAACAATATAAGAATATTATAGAAATGACAACTGTCTAAACGTAATTATAAGTCATTTAAATGTAAATATTGGAAAGCCTAAATAATCATAAACGCATTCTATCACAAAGTATCTTTTATTTTTATTACGTAATTAATTCATCATATTCAACTTCCTAAAGTTTAGTAATAATAATATATGTTAGTAATATAATAAAAAATATATGTTATATAATATAAATAAGTACTTAAAATATATAAAAAGGAAGAATTCAGGCTTTACATCATTCAATTCTTGATATATAACTATAATATATAGCATGTGGCTTGTTGAATAATAAAATTATATAATAAAGTCTTTTTGTTATTTTAGATGTACATATTTGGTATAAATTATTTAAAGCCTTTATGTAGATATGTAAGAAAATGGAAGATGAAAATATATAAGTAATCCTTCATTTATATTTGTGATATAAAAAATTATAACATATATAAAAAATATCATATACATAATTATAATATTTGAAATACTTTCATTAAATAAAGGTATAAATTTAAAATATGGATATTTAAAATTCCAAAGATTAAAAACAGATAACTTTAGTTCGATATTCTAATATATAATATATAAAAATGTGTTTGATACATATTAATTATTATCAAATATATTTGTATCAATATAATTAGTTTTCTAAGAAAGGAACTATGAGCAAACTTTAGGAAGTTGATCCGAATCAAACTTGAATGATAAGATATATCAGTGATGCGCAACCCGCAGCCTGTCTGTGGATTTTTTGCGGCCTGTAAGGTTTTACCTTTTTCTGAAAAAAAGATTGCGCATCATTGAGATACATCAATTAAATAGCAAAAGAAAATAACTAAAGAAAATAAAATGCGATATAAAATGTTATCAGACCATATAAATGTGTGGTACATATAAGCAAATCCTTCATTGTAGGTATGATATGTGCATTATAAAAAGCTTATCCGTATCTGAAAGTAACAAAAACTTCAACTTTTACGTTTCACTCTTTTCTAAGCCTACGTATATTATGCTACCTTCAGTCATTGCGTTCACTAGTCAAATATTAGATAATTACATCTTATTGCATCGTCTCAAACAATTACATCGTCACATAGATATCACAATCACGACATTTGTATTCGTTTATTAGAAAATATTTGCCGAGGGAACGCACCGTTCGAAGTCACATCTAAATGGAAATCTATCTATGGCGTATCTGTAATACATGAAATGTGTGTATTAAGAGCAGAAATTTACATTATGAAATAAATTTAAATCGCATCATGTATTTGTACGCACTAAAAAAATATTTTCCATTTATGTAGGATCGGCCAGCAATCCATTGTAGAAATTAAATCTATCAAAATCAAACTCTATTATCGGGACCAATTGTAAATTAAAAAGACATTAAAAGCATCATTCGCAATTTATGTTGCAATTTTCTTCTTTAAATATTCATCAAATCAATTCCACCGTTTCTAATGTTTATATAAATTATTTCAAGGATTCTCTAGAGCGACTACTATAGACCACCACCTCCGAATTTTATACAGTCTTATTGAAACGTCCCACATCACCATGTTATTATTATTTTCTTTTTCATCGATCGATGAATCATTAAATCAGTCAATATAAAATTATATATATGATATAATGCGATACCACCAGGTCACAATTACTATTTAAACTCTATCCGTAGGCTCAACTAGTATATATTACTAAGTTACAATTGTCTGTTAAATCATTGTGCTTCACATGCTCTTATTCATTATATCCATGGAAAGCAAAAATAAAAATATAATCAATTGAAAAATCAATCAATATGCTTAAATTGTGATATATTGACTAGTGCACTTGCTTATTCCGTACATGTACATACACATCCTCTTAAAGTCCTGATACAAATACACTTCTATAATGCACAAATATGCAAGTATACTGCTCGAGTAGATGTCAATTTTCATCTTAAAATAGAGAAACATGAAAAAGATAGCTAGCATTTCTTTATTAACACAGATATCAATTCAGTTCTAAATCGTTTTCTTGATTCATCTACGTCTTTGTCATACTTTGTTTTTAGAAGAATATGTATATTATTGTATAAGCATGTATGTATAGATAAATCACAAGATATTTTGTTACTATTTATACATACATACATTATAATAAAATAATGTGCATAATACAATAAATATGATTACACGCAACTGTCAACCACATTATCCATAAACAGTTGACACAGGCATTTATCACTTATCAAAAAATAGTATGACCAATTTCTAATTTTATGGAGAAACAGAAAACAGGCTAATATTGCACTTTATTATCGCCTTGTATATGATCACACCTTGTAAGAAAGTTGATATTTTTTATTTGCATACGTGTCATATGCACATCTATTCTTATCACTGTGTTTTACATTTTAAGCAAAAGATCTAAACGGCAGTTACTAGCATAATTACGGTAAACGAGAATATCTAAAAAACAGTTATAGATCTGGTAGCTTTTTCAGAAAAATTAAAATTATTCTAATCTTCATTAATTTGTGTAAAGTTGAAAATTATGTCATTAATAGTAATTATTTTATTTAAATAAACTGAAAATCTTTTTGCTTTACATGAAAATATCTTAAACTTGTCAAAAGAAATGTCTTTTGCATTATAGAAAATATAATTGATTAAGACTTATTAGAACTGCAACATTTGGAGCAATCAAAACAACTAGTATGCTATCTCTTAATAGACCATGAAGCTCTATTACTACCTCCAGGACTGTCTTCCAGTCTTTGATTTCGCAGTTCCGAAATAGTTTCATGTAAGAGTCTCTTTTCTTCTAGAAGACTCACAATGTCGTCTTCCGCGGCGCTCAAACGAGATCTTATTATATCTGATTCCTCTTTCACGCGCATTAATCTTGCATTTTCTTCCGATAATTTTTCTAGAGCTCCCATACGACGCTTCAATTCTTCGTTATCCAATTTTAGTTGCTTACTGGATTGTCTTAGAGTTTTCAATTCCCTCTCGCATTCTGCATTCTTAAGCAATTTGTCATTCGATAACGCCATATTTAAATAGGTCTCGTCTGCAGTTACTAAAAAAAAGAAAATCACATGACTAAAAATTATACTGAAAACTCCAACAAAAACATAGAAGCATAACACTATATAGTTTCTTTTAGAAAAAATAATTAAAAAAAATAAACGTAAATAAATATAAATATACATATGTCTATATAAATATAAATATAAATAAAATACACAGTGACATCAGATATGTGCAATAATATAATTTTCGTGATAAAAAAAATGAATATATTTTTCTGACAAAGAATTTTTTTATCAATTTAAGATTCAATATTTGTTTAATTCTTCATAATAAGTAAATAAATTATCAAAATTAGACTCTAATCTACAACTAATCTCAAATTTATCAAAAAAATTTCTGCTATAAATTTTCACTTTTAGATATATTCTATATAAATGTAACAAGTAATGCATAAAATAATAAATATTAAAAAATAGTTACTTGTAAATCAATAAATTTTTTTTTATGTATACAATAATAAATTTACAATTCATGCTTACTTAAATGCACTAATATTTTACCTATATGTCAATTATCTAGATGAAATAATATTTATTAATATGTATAAGCTGTGCAATAATAAGCAGCGAGATCTAAAGCTACTTGTCTACATGTGTTATATCAATGCTCACATTCGAAAGGCCGCCTGAGTGCAGAGAACAGTTATGCAATATGTAATATTAATTACTTCCAAACAGAAATCTGCCACTTGCACAATGTAAAAATCTACATGTAATATCAACTTATAGATACATGTATTTTTAAGCACAGGAACAACATAACTAAGATTAAGATCGCATAAAGATTGGAAAAGAAAAATCAACTCAATGTCAACTGCAAGTGGCAGAAACAAATGGATAAAATACGTCTTACTGTTACTTACCAACTGGCTCAATGTGAAACACGCCGCTCATGTCCCGCGCTATCCTGAGTTTGGAAATATTCAGATCTATCGGGATCGGGCCTGGAGAAGTTATGTTATTTGGCGGGCGATCTTCATTTAAACGTAACGATATATTTTCTAAGTATATCTGAAATAATATGTGCGTTTGGCAAAAAATCTTGGGATTATGCCTCGAATGAAAGGAGATATCCAGGAAACGTAACTCGATAATCTTGTGAGAATACTCACCTGCATAGGAATTGGTTTAGGTATGATCTCATCCTCTGCCAAATCCGCTAAACCTGTCACTGAACTCATTGACAATGCCATTCCTACATTAACGACTCTCATCTCTAATTTATCTTCGAATAAATTCATAACGCTCTCTTTATCATGCACATTGATGCCGGATATATCTTGCTCAGGCAATCTAGCGCGGTCTTGAGGTGTTGGCTTATTACTATCGCTCATATTTTTCTGACTGGCATCCGACAATCTACGGGAATCTTCTGGATTTTTCAAGCTATGATCTAAACGTAGTTTAATACGTGATCTGCAGTCAGAATCGGACGGTAATTCTATCCAACCTCGAGATCGTGAACTGAATTTGGTCTAGCAAACAGAATGCGTAAACATATTAAATTTGGGTATATTTGGGAAATTATGTAATATAGCTAATAAAATATCTATTTCCGTATTCATTACGTTCAATTTACTGCTCAAATTGCGATATTATATTGCAAAATTAGATGAAATATGTGATTTGTACACTAGATAATCATTTCTTTATATTAGTTATAAATTATTATATATACAACATGGCTTTAATTTAATAATTAAAGATTTGATTATTAAAACTATTAAGTACAGCATGAAAATCTACTTAAGTGTGTTAATAAGAAATTTCAAATGCTAAGCCACATTCTGGATTAAAATTTAGTATATATAAAAAAAGTCATTCAGATGCACAAAAACATGTCAATACATTAAAGGGATTCTATTATCTAATATGTGAAGCAATAACCCCATTTAAAATAATATTTAAAGCAAATGAAACGAAAATGATGCATGTATATCTGCAATGTCTAGCATAATTGGGCTATATATATATATATATATATATATATATATATATATATATATATATATATATATATTGCTTATTGTAAATATCATGCAAGCTTATTCCATTACCATGCCATACACTTTGTTACGCGCTATCACAACGCAATCTAATTAATAAACTTAAAACTTCAAAATTGGATTTGTATCAACTGTGTATGGAAATCATAAGAAATTAAAAGCGTAACTTACATTCCAATAAGCATTTCAATTTAATAATAAAAAATAATATACTTTTTGATTAATCCTAAAATTATTTTGTCAAACAAGAAAGATAAAAGCAGAAACGTATAATGCAATTATTCCAAATTTTAATAGAGTATGTTTTGTAAAAGAATATAATTATATGTAATGCAATGTAAATATGATATAAATTGCCATTTTTTAATACACTTCAATTTGATTAGCTTCTTTTGCAAAAATTTGCATGTGCTAATAATTGTGTGACAAGTATACAATTACAGTACTATAATTTGATTTATTAAATATTTTTTAAGTTAATTCTACGAAATCCATCAACAGTGTGATAATAACAGCAATGTGAACTCAATACCAACACATGCATTTTTGACAGTGTCTAAGATTAATAAATGTATGAAAATGGTTTTGCCAATACCTTTCTCTTGACCTGCCACAAGTGCCACATAAAAACATTCACAAGAGAAGGAGAGACGCAGGAGAGGCATGCAAAAAAAGTTAAAAGATAAAAATCGTATAAATGTACATTTATAATAATATCAACTTGATTACATAATGTGAAAACAATGAGCAAATTATTGCAAAACTACTCAAGTATTAGTAGCTTATGCATAAGTAATTTCAAATATATACTCTATATATATATATATATATATATATATATATATATATATATAATTGGAAAGGTTTTTTTTTACTATGATTTATATAATCATAAAAGTTTAATGCAGTTTTTTTTAATTATTAGCAAAGTGTATAATTGCGTAAAAAAGTGATTTTTTTTACAATTAAAACTCAAATATCAATAAAGTTATTATAAAATATAAGATCTTCAATTATGAATAAACTTTAATTATATTTAAGGTACTTTAGAACAGCAATGATGCTGAATAAATAAGCTATTGTGTGAAAATAACAAAATTTCCATTGTAAAAGAAGAAAGAGATTAATTTTTATTGCAGCAGTACAATAAGAAATTTTATTCGTTAAGAAAATTAATCATATAATAATATAGCACATAACGTACGTATGTAAATTTATTTTATTTTACATCGATTAAAATATAATTTGAACTCACCTGAAATTCATCCCAAGGAATAGATGAACACTCATCATTATCAATATTAGAAACTTGAATCTTAATAACAGAAGAATAATCGCAAGACTGTTGCATAAATTCAACTTTCGACAGCTTGAATGTTACCATAGAAACCTGCGATAAGAAAATAAGATTCTATTTTTACTGTCTTCAGATGATCACAAAAAATTTGTTCATCTGATACTCACTAGATCTTTCCTTTTGCATACGCTGTCCATAGATTTTTCACTTTGCGTGTCCGGCGTTTCTTCCACAACTTCAGTCGCTTCTTCCACCGCCGTTATCCTAATCGAATTATCGATACCAAATACCGCGTCGATCTTCCCTTGATCTTGAAGACTAACCAAAACGTAATTCTCGCTGTCTGAGCTAACGTCGCTTCTCATGGACACTGTATCACTACTACCGTCTTCCGGGGAAGCCTTCAAAGCCGAGTCGATTGATGTCATTAGATTGCTGAATCCCTTTTTCATAGACGAAAGATTGACATTGAAATTATTCGGAATAAAGGGCGTATTCGAGTCCGATTTGCTATGCTTATGTGTAGTTTCTGTTGTATGTTTCTTTTCATCGCTCGTATTGCTGATAACGTACTGTGGCCCGCAACTTTCGGGAATGCACCATATTGCATTCGTTGGGCCCTCCTGATCGCCTTTCTTTGTGCCATTTTGTTTAAAAGTAACGACCGGTTGCGTCGGAGCGGAATGCGAATAATCCATTGACAGCATTGACGATGCCTCACTCTGAGGTGTTTCCACGTCATTGCTTGTGTTCATTCTCTTAGCACTAAAATCTACACGCGCGCTCACCGTGCTGGTGTGCCAAACTGTGGATGAGCCGACGAAATCATCTGCTATGCTGGACGAGTCGGGCACAACAGATTCTAAATCGCCGCCGGAATTCTCCTTACCAGGTGTATGCGACGGCATCACAAATGTCACTTCCACTTGAGGTATCAATGCACCTATGATCAATGATCCACCATTTTCTACTTTCAAAATCTTATTTGAGTCCACAGCCAAGTATGTAGCCATCTCGGAGAGTATCTCCGATAATCTAAGTAAGAACAAATACTGATAATGATTTATCTGTATGCTAACTAAATTGCTTATATATGCCAGCCCGTGAACATCGGCGGCCGAAAGCTTCTCTGTGGCTGATAATGAATCTGTGGTGAAGTGACACCACAATGTTAGAGGAAACGCATCTAGAAATGGTACGGGCCGATTTTGGCCGACAGCTCGTGCTCCAAAAAAATCTCCCCAAACAGGTTCCAAGTTGCAGCACCATACATCTTTTGCCTCTGTCCATAAAAGTTCTCTGTTCAATTGACGAAGCAACTCATTTACGGAATTACTACTGAAATTGGGTGGTATTTGCCTAATATTATCAATGCCTAAAATATAAAACAAAAAAAGAAGATACAAAAGATAATAAAAAAAACTTATGTGTTATTAATATTGGCTATCTTACTTTGTTGTAAATATATACCTGCACAATGCTCTAGAAATTTATTTGTTACTACATGAAAATCTCCTGATTTATTGGGAAACTCTGCACCAAAAAACATTTGTCCCATTTGAAATGCATTGAGGCACTGTGTCAAATCTGCCCTTGAAGATCTTTCTGTTGATCGAACATTTGTTATAGATGCTCTGGAGGTTTGAAGATGCAAAGATTTGGGTCTGTCTTTCTGATTTGGATAATCCTGTTGACTTTCAAAAACTATCTAAAAATAAAAATTTTAATATTACTAAAATATGAATAAAATAATATTTAAAGTTATTAAGATTATAGGCACAAATAATTAAAATAAGAGTTAAAAAGGGTGCTAAGCTAGATGTACGTGCTGATAATACAAAGTATATTTAAATGTTAAAAATAAAAATACAGACGTTTCGACCCTTATCGGGTATCTTCAATGTACACAAGATAAAACAAAAATAAAAATAGTTTAAAAATTGAATAATCGATTAACATAGAAAACGCAAGGTCAATGTATAAAATCTTTGTCAGGAAGCATCGCAATGGTTATACGAAAAACAGAACGCAAAATTAATATTAAAACGCAACCTGCTTCTCTCATGTTAGGCTCGATCATGGTGTTGACTGTGTGAGCCATCAAATTAATTCGGTATTTGAATTGATAAAACCGTAAGCGCCAGTGACCAATCATTTCAAGGTGAATCGTCTTGTCTCTTGCAACTTTTGCTTGAGAAGATCTAGGATGTGTAAATTAATTTGTAAGCACAGATAAGCTCTTGCGTTTTAATATTAATTTTGCGTTCTGTTTTTCGTATAACCATTGCGATGCTTTCTAACAAGGATTTTATACATTGACCTTGCATTTTCTATGTTAATCGATCGTTCAATTTTTAAATTATTTTTATTTTATCTTGTGTACACTGAAGATGACCTGACAAGGGTCGAAACGTCTGTATTTTTATTTTAACTTTTGACATTTAAATATACTTTGTATTATCAGCACGCACATCTAGCTCGGCACTTAGCCCTTTTTAACTCATATTTTAATATTTAAGATATATATAAAGTGCTAATATATTTTAACTTACTCTTGGAAGTATAGCTTCTATCTTTACATCAAAATACATTAAACGTGAAGAACTCAGCTGCTTGTCCTTTCCCATAAGAAGAGAATAATAAAGATTCAATGCAAAAGAATTAAACCAAAGGCACGAGCAGACATCGAAATTTACTTGAATAGGATTAAGCTGTACATAAAACTTGGGTGGTGGCACTAAAAAATTATACATTTAATAGTGAAGTCAAATAGAATAAAAATATTTGTATAAATTATCTGCTTACAGGGAAAAGTAATATCCCCTGGGTAATAATAATAAGTAAACTCAGCATGAAGTATTGTTACGTCTTCTGGAAGACTAAATCTGTCACGATCGCCTAAATAAAAATTTAATTTAAATAGATTTAAGAATAATGGAAGTTGACTAATGGTAGGAAAATTTTAATTTATCTAAATTTGATCTCACATGCAATAACTCTGTCACTTTGTCAGAACATTAAAACAGCATTAAGCAATATTATTTGTAAATAACATATAATAATATCTTGTATAACTTTTATAAAAAATTTTTTGCAAGTGATGTGTAATATCAATATTTTTTAAATACATTATTGTACATTAAATATCAAATTATAAATTAATCTTAATTTGTTTTTTAACATAAACCATATTTGTTTAACATAAGCTATATAAAAAAGAAGAAATAGAATAAAGTAATAAAACTACTTGTCAAATTAAATAAAATTTAAAACTTCATATGCAATGTTACATTCAAACAAACTAATTTGTTGTACCTGGTGTATGTTTTTTCCTGGTTTGAGCTGTGCAATTACCAAATAAAATAATTATTGTCAAACTTGATGGGACTATTTAATAGAGCCTGACAAATAAATAATTCAAAATATTAAAGATATAATACCTGAGATAAATTCTTTTGGCATTGGATTGCGTGACGTTGTTGTCACTTTATACAAAGTAAAATCATCAATCCTGATAATAATACATGTTGTCATTAGTTTGGCAAGCTGCTCCAAAACATAATTTTTCACTGGATTACCACTAGGATGTTGAGACTTTTTTTGTTCAGATGATGTGATATTTGGATTTTGTGATTGATTACTTTTTTCTAAATGCTCTCTGGAACTTTTTATACCACTACCTGCTCAAATAAAATTGAATATGTAAATTTTTATATCAATTATTGTATTAGATATTATAAGCTGTTTAGATATATAGACACAAACCTGTTATATTTCCTTGACTTCTTGTTAAAGGAGAATGTTGTGTTCTCCCAGAATCTATGAGATCCATAAACTGACTTCGAAACGAACTCAATGATTGTTGTAACCATTGATTATGAGGTGTGGCATTCTCTCTATATTTGGCCCAATGTTTTCTGTCTGCCATTGCCAAATGATATGGATAATAATCAATTTGAAATCTAACTAATGAAATTTGTAATGCACCACCATCCTTCAGATCAGGATGTAATGATCTGCCTCCTGTTTTAATATTAATATTAAAATAGTATTAATATAAAAACAAAAGTGAATATTGTATAATACAGAAGAAAAAATTTTACTCTATATGTATGTACAACAGATGTTAAATAAATATAACAAATAAAATAAAAAATATATAAATATTTTGAATTTACCACCAGCATCATCACACAAGTGAAGATCAATGCGTTGTGAAAGAAAATGATATGATGTCTCTACAACATCGTATCTTGTAAATATTTTTGAAATCGCTGTATTGTATTGATTCTTTGTTCTGCTTTGTTGAGATATCTGTGCCTGATATTCTGGTAAAACCTTAAATATTATAAGATAAACAAAATAATATAAATTATTAAAGTTTTATAAATTTAAAATAAATTAATTAAAATAAAAATTAAATAAATTGTGCAAACCTCTAATTTTCTTGCAGCTTTTGTTTTTCGTTCAAGAATAGTAGCTTTCTCAATAAGACCACCTAAAGAATCAAGAAAATGGAGTGCAGCTTTTAATTGTGAATCTGTCAATACCCATAAAAGATCATCCAGGATAATTACTAATCTGGAGCCCATAACAAAACAATCTGTAATAAAATAGTTGATTCAGCAAGTGAATAAAGTATTTATCAAGGATATTTATACCGCACAGACCTGATATTCTTTTCTTTATTGTAATTCGACATCTTGCTTGATTCGTAAGTAAACGAAGTGGCGTCAAATTATGATCCTTAGTACTTTGAGCTTCTATTCTAACAGTCTGCCATTCTAACTCTTTAAAGATAAGTAACTGCCCTCGATCAGGATCCTTTACTCTAGTAGTTCTGAGATCGCAACGCTGCCATGTTGCCGACTTAGATTCTACCATAATCCGATTCATCTAAGTAATACAATATAGTTATTACAATATTTTAAATGTCAATCTATTCAAAATTCACTGCTCTTTATACTGTATGCTGTAGTAATATCATACCTGGACTGAGGCAATAAATGCAGGACTTTTAAATGTAACCAGTACAGTATTAACAGCTATTGTTATTCCATCAATTACTTTATGTATAAAAGAATATTTTGCAGGACCAGCGTATGATAATATACCCTGCGGGGAAGACATGCTTCTTAGATCCTCACATGTTTCTACATCTATATGAACCTCATCCAAACTCTGTAAATATAATATTTCAATTATATTGTTTATAGTTTATTACATATAATAAACATTATGCAAAAGTCACATATGTATCTGTAATCAATAACTCATAATATCAAAGTATCATTTACCAAAAAGATAGGAACACTTTTTAGTTTGGTCCATTGTATACGAAATGAAACTTTATTGCACCAGGCATTTGTTAGTCTTAACCATGATGGCAGCTCTAGTAGATCTGTGAGGACTATTTCATCAAGTTCTAAATTTGATAACTCTCCTTCACCTTTGAATGTACTCAGGTTTATCTTATCAGCAGATAAATTCTTGGTAAACCTGTAATATATAATATAAAAGCCTCAATATGTAAAATATGTCATTTGCCATTAGTTAGAGATCATAAATAAAGGCTATAAAGCAAATGATAATAATATTCATTGTTTATGTATAAATTATACAAAAATTATTTAATTTGTACTTTGATAATAAATATAATTGGCATAGGTATAAATTCTTATACACAGGAGTATATAACTGTTAGCTAATTGAATTAATATGTCAAACTTTGACTTTGAAGACAAAGTAAAAAAATTAGTAGCATATGACGATTATAATGAGTACTTTCTCTTACTTTCGGAGCTACTCTACATGAATGTACTCAATAATATATAGAGCGTGTAGGAAAGAAACATGCGACAGTTATATCGCAAGACATACGATAATAAAATGTCTCGACAATAAAAAAAAAAGCGTAAAGAAGCACGTGACGTGTAACTTATGGAACGGGCGATTTTTTTTGGCGTGTCACTTGAGGCCGTACACCAGGTTAATCGATTGTGATTGCATTTTACTACCTCGATAGATGTTTCAGCAGCTGATTTTTGATAATCGAGACCATCTTTCGACGTCAACGAGCCTAAAGTTCTTACGATGATTAACGAGTGCTAATACGTCTTACAATTAGCATGGTTAGTTTGACACAACATATATTTATGACCATCTACACCTCTTCAGGGACTTCTGACTACCATACATATATATTTATATATATATATATATAGCCCCGCGAATGAACATCGACATACCGAACTGGACTGCTGATGCAGTGGTGGGGATAGAGACACGCGTGGAGTGAGAGTTCAAGCGTAGTATGAACGTTTCTTCTCTGTCTACTAAAGCCTGATTGGTTATTATCAATATATAGGCCGGTATTCATAGTCGAATCTTATATTTAAGATGATTTTAAGTCCAGTTAGGGTCAATTTCACCAATGTCGGTTAAACTAACCGACGGTTAATTCCAATGGAATTATCCAATCGCATTTGTCTTTGACCAGAATGAACCAATCACGGTTGATACTGTAACCGTCGGTTAGACTAACCGACGGTTAATTCCAATAGAATTATCCAATCGCATTTGTCTTTGACCAGAATGAACCAATCACTGTTGACACTTTAACGATCGGTTAGCCACTGAAATATAATAATACTGGAACGAGCGCGGGCGCTAGTGTCGTGAAATGACAAAGA
>JANQDE010000087.1:480399-496223 GCA_037157785.1 Cephalotes varians
ACGTTCCATTCTATAATATACGTTACGTAATACTATAGATTGGAGCGTGTTGGAGCAAGTAGGAGCATGTTGGGGCATGCGACGCGAACAAACCTATACTTAAAACCATTTTAACCTTTAGGCTGCCGGGAATTGAAGAGCTTCAATCTCCTTGGAAAATGCCTAAAATATTATCACTATAGGTGCGTTCCATTTCACGCATATGCGCGCATTTATCTATAGTATACGTCACATATATTATAGATGAACACGCGCATATGCGTGAAACGGAACGCACCTTATATCTTAGATATAACCTATGTAAAGTTCCAATCACAGGTAGTGACTATATTTAGTCATTTCGGCAGTCTAAAGATTAAGATAGTCTTGAAATAAGAACCAGCTGTAAATATTGGCCCAAGTTTGAGAAAAGTATTATTTTTTATATCTTTTTGTATGACCAGTATTCATAGTTCTTTTCTTAATTTAAGATTGTCTTAAATAATGTCTTAAGATATTTTGTGATTAGCTTATAATATCATTTTAAGATGATTTTAAATATAAGAACCTATGAACAGCCTATATTTTGTACATTAAATGATATGTTTGTTGCAGATACAATGGCTAAAACACATACTACTAATAAACCTCCGCGAAAGCAGGGCTTTAAGCATTCAGGACACAGTATGAATCCTGAACGTCCTACAGAAGGATTAAAAGGAGTTGCTAAGGTACGGACGAAAGCAACTATTAAAAGATTACAGATGTATCGCAATCAGAGACCGAAACGCAATTCTGCTGGAAAGATCATTAGCCCTGCACCGTTTCAAGGCTGGAATTCTTCTGGAACTATGTCGCATGTGGAACCATCTCAAAGATGGTTTGGTAATTCGAGAGTCATCTCACAGAATGCTTTGCAAAAATTCCAGAATGAATTAGGAACTGCCATGAAGGATCCCTATAAAGTCATCATGAAACCTACTCAATTACCTATAACTTTGCTTCAACAGAAAGCTGCAAACGCTAGAGTTCATCTGTTGGATACAGAGAATTTTGAAAATGTTTTTGGTCCAAAGAAAGTTAGAAAAAGACCGAATTTGGCAGCAACGTCATACAACGAATTGAAGAAATTGGCTGAGGACAGGGAAGATACTTATAACAAGGAGAAAGATTTAAAAGATCACGATCTTATTCGCGATGATACTGGCGTAAAGGATGCGCAGAGAGACTGGGTCATGGCGGCAGGACAAAGCAAAAGGATATGGAATGAATTATATAAAGTCATTGACTCCTCCGATGTTATTCTGCAGATATTGGATGCGAGGGATCCAATGGGGACTAGATCTCCACCTGTGGAAAAATATCTGAAAACCGAGAAACCTTACAAACATTTAATATTTATCCTAAATAAAGTGGATCTGGTACCGACATGGGTCACGCAAAGGTGGGTGGCGATTCTGAGCAAGGAATATCCAACTGTTGCCTTTCATGCTTCTTTAACGCATCCCTTTGGCAAAGGTTCCTTGATAAATCTGCTGCGGCAATTTGCAAAATTACACGTTGACAAAAAACAAATCAGCGTTGGTTTTATAGGGTATCCTAATACAGGAAAAAGTTCCATTATAAACACTTTGCGTTCCAAAAAAGTCTGCAAAGTGGCGCCTATAGCTGGAGAAACAAAAGTATGGCAATATATAACTCTTATGCGCCGTATTTATTTGATAGATTGTCCCGGTATCGTTTATCCGTCGACAGAAACCGACACGGAGAAGGTATTGAAGGGAGTCGTGAGAGTGGAACTTGTTCAGAACCCGGAAGATTACATCGCCTCTGTCCTAGAAAGAGTGAAACCCGAGTACATTCGTAGGACATATAAAATTAATGTATGGATAGACCATGTCGACTTCTTGGAAAAATTAGCGCGTCGAAGCGGCAAGCTTCTAAAGAAAGGAGAACCTGATATTACGATCGTCGCACGTATGGTACTCAATGATTGGCAACGCGGTAAACTACCTTTTTATGTTCTACCTATAGGCTACGAGGAACCATTATCAAATCAAACAGCTAATACAAATAATACAGTTATTACGCAAGATGATACATTGAAAGTTATCAATAAGGAGATACAAGAGAATGACAATCTACTTTCAAAAGAAATAATAAAAAATCAATTAATAGTGACACAAGATTTTAGAAAAATACGAGTTGGATTTCCTTATTCGGGTGATGATATTAAGGATATAGAAAAGAATAAATCTTTTAGTGATATCACAGAGGATGGTAGCAGTGTAGAAAGCGAATCAGAATTGGAGAACATGGAATCGGAAAATGAGAAAATAAAAAATTCATGTATAGTAAACGATAAATCTAATGATTTACAAATAACAGAAAAGTCAGACAGTCAGGGCAATAAAAAATATTTTTTAAACAATGATAATAACATTATCGATGATAACATAGATAAAAAAATGTCTGATATGAAAGAAAATAATGAGGCTTCTGATTCAGAAATTCTTTTACCTATCGAACAAGATAATCTAAAACAGAGTGTGTTTGATGTCATAAATAATGAATATGATTCCAGCGATGCTGAAATGTTTTCTTCTAAGACAGCCTCCAGTGACATGCAAAATGTTTCATCAATATCATGTAAAAAAACAAAAGAAAGATTAACAAGTAAACAGCGAAGAGCTATAGAACGCGCTAATAAAAGAAGAAAGATCGGAAGCAATTTCTATGAAGTCACGAATGTGAAGAACAGGAATAAAAATAGGAAAGTTCCCAAGGTCAAGAGAAAATAATAAATCTATTTTAAATTACATTGATTCAAATATTTGTAAAGCACAAGGAAAACTTAACGAAGCGTTGCAAAATACGTATTTTATATCTGTCAGATTTGCTAAATCGTACATTTATTTTCTTCTGCAATTCCTCCTTGTCTTTTTTATTATTCTATGATGCACAGAAAAAGAAGTAAAATAATATAATCCTCCATGTAAATTTTTTTCAGAATTTTTATACGAATTAGAACATTTTTCAGAAATACTGAAAAATTCTATATCTTAATATTTTCTATTTTTCGTATGTATTCTAAGATTTCTCATTGTGTAATTTCTGAAAAAAATCTTAAATTTTTTTCAGATTTTATTAGAAATTATAGATATTTATAGGTACTTTTGAAAAGTGTTCCACATTCATATAAAAATTATGAGAAAGTTATAAAATTATACAGAAATTCTGAAAAGTTACATAAAAATTCTGTGAAAAAACTGTGAAAATATGAAATATTCTGAGAAAAATTTTCACGGGGTTATATAGTGTAATCAAGTCATATTAAATAAATATCATGAAAATACGCATCATAAATATTTATATATAATTTAACATTCCAGAATGTTTTCTTCTTTTTTTATCATGGCTTAAATCCAGTCACGTTTAATAAAATATAACACGATCTTTCGCAGCCGTTGGATATATGTATGGTTCCCCTGGTAGCTCATGAAATCCATCATGTTGAAGTCGTTCTTCGACTCAGTTTCTTGCACGTCCAGCGTTAGTAGTTTAAGCATAATGAACAAATGCATAATCTCGAGCCTGGCATCGGCAAACAGCTTGTCGTCGAACTTCTCTCTGGTGAATGGTTCGGTATCGCAACCCATTCGGTCAAGTACGGTCAAAAATGTCTCGTGATAAAGATCTATCAGTTTTTCGAAGCAATCCTCGCTCACATTTGTGCTTGAGAACAGGAAGAAAACCATCTCGCGCAGTGGATTCAAGAACAAATAATTCTGAAAATCTACGAACTTGATATCGTCCACCCGACCGTTCTCATCGCGATGGAACATGATATTGTTCACCCAAAAGTCCGAGTGGATAATAGTAGACCATGGTTCATCAGGCGTTAAGGTCCATAAGCCACGTTCGAATGAATCGCGTATGGCAACTTTGCATCGATCAATGTAAGTAGCTAATTGCGGGTCTTCCGCTATCTTCTTCAGCATGTCTTCTCGGAAGTGTTCAAACATCTCGATTTTGATCTCCAAGGACTTGCTGCGTTCCTTCAATACCTCGAAGTACTCCGGTCGCTTGTACTTACTGACCATTCCTAGCGCATGAAACCTTGCCATCGCCCGTATCGCGATTCTCGAATGCTCAAGATCGCATCCTGCGATCCAAACGAAAAAAGTCATTCATTTTTCATGTAATAAATACCGAATGATTAAGCGTATTTGTAACTCCTGATAATTTTCAATCTAATCTGATAGCATCGAAAAAAAGAAACAAGAGATAAGAGATTGCGTAATCAATACAAACGTAACATGATGCAATTTTCTTGATTTTATGTAAAACATTTTTCACGATCGATTTTATAAAAATCATTATGATGTAATTGCCCATTCAGTATATTATTTTCTGAGTATTAAGAGAAATTGGAAAACTTGGAAAAAATGGTGTCAAGGAAATTGACACTGTAAATTGTTTTTGTTACTAAAATCATGTTGATAAGAGAAAAAAGACATTGTATTATGACAAATCTCTGTAATTGATTTATTGCGTTGCTTTGAATATTATAAATATCTTTAAATAAACGAATTAATTTTGAAAATGACGTCTCTTCATTATTATTGATTATTGTGATATATATATATATATATTTTTTTTTTGTGTGTGCGTGTGCAGGTGTGCGCGCGCGCGCGCGTGTGTGAAAATATCATTAAGCATTAAGATTTACTTTGACCAAATAAAAGCATTTTTCTTCTTGAGTTAATTTTCATTTTTTGTTGCGTTAACAATTCAATATAATTCATATAATTTATGAAATTCTATTAAGTTTTTGTTATCACACACACACACACACACACACACGCATGCAAGCATGACGCACGCACGCACATTTTTCATTTTATATGTTACGTGTACAGTATTTTGCGAATTCAGAATATAGACAATTTTATTAATATTAACAAGCAAAAAATATCAGACATTTATAACTTTGATTAGATAATCTATGGTACAACGAACAGCATGTTGTTTGCAAGCAGAAAGAGGATAATTCGAACAAATATGATTAGAAAAATAATATTTATCTAATAAAATTATAAAGTTCATCTAATAAAAGTTATAAATGTCTGGTATGTTTTTTTCGTCTGTGTTTATTAATAATATTGTTTATAGTAATATTTACATTCTTATTTTAAGACCATGTTAAATGATATCTTAAGATAATTACTTAAAATACCGGCTCTAGAGCCGGTATTCATAATCAGTTCTTAAGACCATCTTAAATCCTGTGATTGGCTTACATTTTAAGATTGTACTTAAGCGGTCTTAAATATAAGAACCGATTATATAATGAATACCGGCATAATTGAGCCAAATTGATTTGAATTTTTGCTTAAAACAACCTCTAGAATATATTTTAAAAATTGTTGATTTTTTCGCGAAACACATATATAATATATATAATATATATAATATATATAAATTTAAATCCTTGATTAACACTTTCCATGCTGCGTCAATTTTAAATTGACCCATACGCGTGGATTATCCATGACTCACGCGGCATGGAACGTTAATTTATTAACTCTTTCGTGCTTGGTATATACATGTCTCGATCCTTCAAAAATTCACGTATCTTCCACAAAAATAAAAATAGTGACTTCTTTTTGGGCTCGTTTTGAAGATAGGATTTTTCATAAAAAAGAATTAACACTTTGTGAGTTTTATTCCTTAATCTGCATACCTCATCAAATATACGTAAAATGGAGT
Source organism: Cephalotes varians (assembly GCA_037157785.1). Taxonomy (NCBI): domain Eukaryota; kingdom Metazoa; phylum Arthropoda; class Insecta; order Hymenoptera; family Formicidae; genus Cephalotes; species Cephalotes varians. The sequence continues at coordinate 486,151 of JANQDE010000087.1, forward strand.
AAAAATGAAAAATATAAATATTTTCTGCAAAAATTAAAATAGCGAGTTTCTTTCTGGGTTTTTAAAAGTCAACGTAAAAGCTACATAAAAAGAAAATCGCTATTTCAAAATAACGGATTCAATATGGTGAATCAAAATGTTAAATTTTATTATGTGTAAGTTGATACATGAGTTTTGAAGTCTAATTATTAATTTGTACAATTTGAATTTTGAAATTTTGACTGCAGATTCATAATTAGAATTATAATCAGTGCTCCTAAAAATCTTTAGTGAGGCTTGAATTAAATGTTAATTAATTATTAGAACTAGAAAAAAATCAAAGGCACGAAAGAATTAAATTAAATTTATTGAAGATTGAATACACGATCTGTCATTCTCATAAAGATTCTCTCATAAAGATTACGACTGTTAACTATGATATAAATAAAAATTTAAATTAACATGTTAAATTTAAATTAATCCTCAATGTACGATGTTTTCGACATCTTAATTATCCGATCATAGGTTTTGGGCCTTTTAAAAGTATTAAATATGTTTAAAAAAATCTGAAAAAATTTGTGTATACACTTTAAACATTCTATTTTAAGAAACCATTGTTAAATTTAGTAAAAAAAATTTTTTAATTATTATTTTTTAGCAAATATGACAGAAAATAAAAAAAACAAGAAATTTTCAAAAATTTTTAAAGTAAATAAAAAATTCTTAAAAGAAAAGAACAATGGCTTCTTAAAGGAAAAAAGATGTACTTTAAGAAAAAAAATAGTGTCCTATTTTGTAATTTGAAAATAAATTATTTTTAAATGTAATAAAACGGAGAAAAAGCTACATAAAGTAAAAAAAAAATACTTTTCTCTAAGTTTTTTGATTTTCATAAAAAATCGATTAATACACCTTTGAACTGAAAATAATGGACCTTTAAAATACAGAGTAACACGAGGACGTAGCGAGTATGAAAAACTTTCTAAGGTTCTGGCAGCCATATTTTTTTTATTCTAAGCCTTGAAAATATACAAATACGTTTAAAATCACTTAAAATTCAAAAATTTAACAAAAAACGCGCCTTCAAAAAAAATTTCATTTTTACTTACGAAATATTCGATCATGGATCGAAAACGTTCGCAACAAATTTTGATCCTTCGGTATTCGAAACAGTACTGACGCAGCACGTAGTCCTTGTACCTACGGGTGAATTCGTTTATGCAATCACTGCTGCAGCAGGTATCATTTTATCTTCGTTTACGTCCAATGAACAATGAAGATAAAATGATACCCTCTGCAGCAGTGACTGCATAAACAAATTCACCCTACAGGTTAGCTCTACTATATAAACTTTTTTTATATACCCAATAAAGGTTGCTACATGCTCAGGCCTTCTAGAAATTTCAGAAAGTAATTTTGGCTCGGATGAAAACGATCCGAAAACGACGATGATCGTATATTGAGGGTTAACTTGTTAAATCATAATAATGAAAACTTTTTATTAGAAAAATTCGAAGTTCAAATAATTTATTATACTAAACTGAACATTTTTCTCAATAATCTCTGAATCTTAGAAACAAAAAATTGAAATTCAAATTAAATATTCTAAAAATATTAAAATGAGCTCAAAGTTTTATTTAATGCGCTTCAAATAGATATTTAACCCTACCTTTAACTCTATTGCTATTGTAATAACCGCGCGTCCTTAAATTTTCCATTAGAATAACTGCGTCATCATCGAAATCGACGTCTGGGCTCAGTGACAACCGGGACTGATAATACTTAGGCAATATGTCGAATATTTCATCTTCCTTCAAACCCATTTCTCTCTCTAATTCTTGGTAATGAGGCATGATGTTCTCATACATAAAGATCTCTTTTTTGAATGTGTACGAAGAATCAAACATTTGTCGTTGGAGTTCCGTTGGTAGCGACATTTTCGCAACGAGATGAAGATCCTCCTCTTCTGCGTCATCGTTGCGCTTGATCACGGCATGAACGCTTAGAATAGTACTGCCATAATTCTCGCCTGGCTGCAACAAGTTCTCAGTCGTATAACGAATCACGATCAATCGATCGCCGAATGTACGGCTCAATATCGGTTGCAGTTCGCGCAGTTCGATTGTCTTCAACTGTTGCTGATCGTTGCTCATGATTGCCAAATCCAGACAAATAATTGGGAGAAATCTTGTATATACGTCAATCACGTTTCGAGTCGGATCGACACTGAATAGGTCGAGATATTTCGTGTAAAAGAAGCGCGCGCGCGCGCGCGCCTCTCTGATATATCCTACATCGCGCGAACGATCATTTCATTTACGATAGCCGCAGTCGCTGCCACTGCCCTACTTCCGCTGGTGGAGGTATGATCCGCCTCCTTCCTAGTCGCGTACTAATATTTCTATATTGTTACGCAGTTATGATTACTGAATGTGATATTTGTGCTATGTGTTTCATGTACGTGCCAGAGATTTATTTTCACATACAGAGAGATTTTCATACATGTTGTCGACTCATACGTGAAAAGATTTGTCAAACGCTGATTTTCCATGCTTGGAACGATAGCGATCTCTCCAGCCAGCGATTGCTAGCTTCGTATCTCTCACTTTCTTACTCTCCGTTCCTCGAAGTTTGCGATAATTTATTTGTTTCGATTTTTCTTTTAACTATCACTTTTCTGTGAATCACATACACTTTCCGTGCTCTATCTGCCTTTACAATAATCGCACTGTGCCGCATAATATATGTTTTGCAAATACAACACTCGTGTATTATATTTGTTCATCCATTTATTGCAGTTAAAAATGTAATTATGTTATTACTTTATAGTCAGAATGGAAAATTAGATTAAATAATCTCAGATCACAGTTATTAAAAATGCTCCTGCGATATGGTAATAAAAAGAATAAATTTATTTTTGAAATAACAGGGTAATGATATAAAAATATAATTTTCTGGCACTTAGTGATAGTTGTGTACAAAATATTATATATGATTAAGATTATAATTAAAGTATATAAAATTTTTATATATGTAAAATTGTAAAATACGATTGAAATAAAGAACATAAGATACAGGGTGAATTTTAATAAGTTTATCAACGTTTTACCATAGGAGATGAGCTGCACCGACTGCAACTGTAATCAACTAAATGTTCCATAGATGACAGCCGCTTGGGTCGACCGTGTGTACTGAATGCTCGAGTGTGATGTACAGTCAAGTTCTAAAGTATGAATGAAATGGCATATATCATTTTATAGAAGCTTTGCGTGCTTACCCGAGCAGCACATATTAGTTGACATATTAACCAACGGTTGATTTTAAATCGTTGGATTACCTTATTCGGGTGATGATATTAAGGATTTAGAATAGTATAAACCTTTCAGTGATATCGCAGAGGATGATAGCAGGGTAGAAAGCGAGTCAGAATTGGAGAACATGGAATCGGAAGATGAGAAAATAAAAAATGATTCGTGTATAGCAAACGATAAATAATGATTTACAAATAACAGAAAATTCAAATAGTCAGGGCAATAAAAAATATTTTTTAAACAATGATAATAACATTATCGATGATAACGTAGATAAAAATATATCTGATACGAAAGAAAATGAGGCTTCTGATTCGGAAATTTTTTTATTTATAGAACAAGATAATCTAAAACAGAGTGTGTTTAATGTAGATAATGAATATGATTCCAGCGATGCTGGAATGTTTTCGTATAAGACAACAGTCTCAAGTGATATGCAAAATATGTCTCGTTAATATCATGTAGAAAAACGAAAGAAAGATTAACAGCAAAGAGCTATATAACGCGCTAATAAAAAGAGAAAGATCGGAATTTCTGCGAAGTCACGAATATAAAGAACAGGAATAAAAATAGGAAAGTTCCCAAGAGAAAATAATAAATCTATTTTAAATTACATTGATTCAAATATTTGTAAAGCACGAGGAAAACGAGGCGTTGTAAAATACGTATTTTATATTTGTCGGATTTGTTAAATCGTACATTTATTTCCTCCTGCAATTACTCCTTGTCTTTTTTATTATTCCATGATGCGCAGAAAATGAAGTAAAATAATATAATCCCCGATGTAAATTTCTTTCAGAATTTTTATACGAATTAGAACATTTTTCAGAAATACTGAGAAAAGTCTCCATCTTAATATTTTCAATTTTTCATGTAAATTCTAAAATATTCTAAGATTTCTCATTATAATTTCTGAAAAAAATCTTAAATTTTTTCAGATTTTATTAGAAATTATAAATATTTATAGGTATTTTTGAAAAGTGTTCCAAATTCATATAAAAATTATGAGAAAGTTATAAAATTATACAGAAATTCTGAAAAGTTATATAAAAATTCTGTGAAAAAATTGTATGAAATATTCTGAGAAAAATTTTCACGGTTATGTAGTACAATCAATTGCGTCATATTAAATGAACATCATGAAAATACGCATCATAACCATTTATATATAATTTAACATTCCAGAATGTTTTCTTCTTTTTTTATCATGGCTTAAATCCAGTCGCGTTTAATAAAATATAACACGATCTTTCGCAGCCGTTGGATATATGTTTGGTTGCCCTCGTAAGTCATCATGAAATCCTTCAAATCCTTGTTAAAATTGTCCTTCACCTCAGTTTCTTGCACATCCAACGTGAGTATTTTAAGCATAAAGAACAAATGCATAATCTCGAACCTGGCATCGGCAAACAGCTTCTCGTCGAACTTTTCTCTAGTGAATGGTTCGGTATCGCAACCCATTCGGTCAAGTACGGTCAAAAATGTCTCGTGATAAAGGTCTATCAGTTTTTCGAAGCAATCCTCGCTCACATCTGTGCTAGAGAACAGGAAGAAGACCATCTCGCGCAGCGGATTCAAGAACAAATAATTCTGAAAATCTACAAACTTGATATCGTCCACCCGACCGTTCTCATCGCGATGGAACATGATATTGTTCACCCAAAAGTCCGAGTGGATAATAGTAGACCATGGTTCATCAGGCGTTAAGGTCCATAAACCACGTTCGAATGAGTCGAGTATGGCAACTTTGCATCGATCAACGTAAATAGCTAATTGCGGGTCTTCCGCTATCTTCTTCAGCATATTCTCTTGGAAGTGCTCAAATTCCTCGGTTTTTATCTCCAAGGATTTGCTGCGTTCCTTCAATATCTCGAAGTACTCCGGTCGCTTGTACTTACTGACCATCCCTAGCGCATGAAACCTTGCCATCGCCTGTATCGCGATTCTCGAGTGCTCAAGATCGCATCCTGCGATCCAAACAAAAAAGTCATTCATTTTTCATGTAATAAATACCGAATGATTAAGCGTATTTGTAACTCCTGATAATTTTCAATCTAATCTGATAGCATCGAAAAAAAGAAACAAGAGATAAGAGATTTTTGCGTAATCAATACAAACGTAACATGATGCAATTTTCTTGATTTTATGTGAAATATTTTTCACGATCGATTTTATAAGAATCATTTATGACATAACTGCGGACTCGGTATTATTTCCTGAGTATACAAGAGAAATCAGAATAAAACTCGGAAAATATGGTGTCAAGAAAATTGGCTATAAATTGCTTTTGTTACTAAGATTATGTTGATAAGGGAAAAAAAAGCATCGGCATTTGCGCGCGCGCGCGCGTGTGTGTGTGTAACCACATGCCTTAATGATCGGAAATAGGGAAACACATGCCTCAGATAGGCAAAGTTTCCAAATTCAAATCCTGACTGAGGTAATATTTTTCGCAATACATTCTTTACAGATTTTTAAAATGCTTATTAATAACGTTATTAAACTAATCATCAATTTAATTTGTTTTTTTATTATTCTAGCTTCAATTTTTTTTTACAATTGCGTTTCATGTTCAACCATATTGTCGCGCAAATATAGAATTTAAAAATATATCTAAAAATTTATATGTGAAAATATCATTAAACATTAAGATTTACTTTGATCGAATAAAACCATTTTCTTTTTTGAGTTAATTTTTTATTGTGTTAACAATTATATAAAATTCATATAATTTATGAAATTCTATTAAAATGTTTTTTTGTCACGCACACGCTCGCACGCACGCACGCACGCACGCACGAACGAACACACACACATTTATTATTTGATATACGTGTACAATATTTTGCGAATTCAGTTCGAATCAGAATATAAACAATTTTATTAATATTAACAAGCAAACGATATCAGACATTTATAACTTTTATTAGGTAATCTATGGTACAACGAGCAACAGCATGTTTTCAAGCAGAAAGTGCATAATTCGAACAAATATTAAAAGAATTAAAAGGATTAAAAGAATAATATTTATCTAATAAAATTATAAAGTTCATCTAATAAAAGTTATAAATGTCTGATGCATTTTTTTCATCTGTGTTTAATATTAATAATATTGTCTATAGACAATATTCATATTCTTATTTTAAGACCGTGTTAAATAATGTCTTAAGATAATAATACGGCTCTAGGGCTGGTATTCGGTTCTTATATTTAAGACCGTCTTAAGTTTAGTGATTGGCTTAAATTTTAAGATTGTACTTAAGCGGTCTTAAATATAAGAACCGATTATATAATGAATACCGATATAATGAATACCGGCCTATAATTGAGCCAAATTGTTAAAAATTGTTGATTTTCTTGCGAAATATATATAATGTATATCAATTTAAATTTTTGATTAATACTATCCGTGATGCGTCAATTTTAAATTGATTCACATGCAGGGATCATCGATGACTCACGGGCCACGGAACGTGTTAATTTAACCCTTTCATGCTTGGTGGTACATATGTATATGTCTCGGTCTTTCAAAAATTCATATATCTTCTACAAAAGTAAAAATGTGACTTCTTTTTGAGCTCGTTTTAAAGATAGAATTTTTCATAAAAAAAAATCAATACTTTGTGAGTTTTATTCCTTAATCTGCATACCTCATCAAATACACGTAAAATGGAGTAAAAGTGAAAAATATGAATATCTTCAACAAAAATTAAAATAGCGAGTTTCTTTCTGAGTCTTTAAAGGTCAACGTAAAAGCTATATAAAAAGAAAATCGCTATTTCAAAATGACGGATTCAATATGGTGAACCAAAATGTTTAATTTTATTGTATGTAAATTGTTATATAAGTTTTGAAGTTTAATTATTAATTTTTACAATTTGAATTTTGAAAATTTGCTACAGATTCAATCAGAATCATAATCAGTGTCCCCTAAAAATCTCTCTAGTGACTTGAATTAAATGTTAATTATTTCTAGAAAAAGACACGAAAAGGATAAATTAAATTTATTGAAGATTGAATATATGATCTGTCATTCTCATAAAAATTCTCTCATAAAGATTACGACTGTTAATTATAATATAAATAAAAATTAAAATTAACATGTTAAATCATATTAATCAAAAATTTTCATTAGAAAAATTCGGAGTTCAAATAATTTATTATACTAAACTGAACATTTTTCTCTACAATCTCTGAATCTTAATAATAAAAAATTGAAATTCAAATTAAATATTTAAAAAATATTAAAATGAGCTAAAAATTTCATTTAATGCACTTCAAATAGATATTTAACGCTACCTTTAGCTCTATTGCTATTGTAATAACCGCGTGTCCTTAAATTTTCCATTAGAATAACTGCGTTATCATCGAAATCGACGTCTGGGCTCAGTGACAACCGGGAYTGATAATACTTAGGCAATATGTCGAATATTTCATCTTCCTTCAAACCCATTTCTCTCTCTAATTCTTGGTAATGAGGCATGATGTTCTCATACATAAAGATCTCTTTTCTGAATGTGTATGGAGAATCAAATAATTGTCGTTGAAATTCCGTTGGAGGCGGCATTTTCGCAACGAGATGAAGATCCTCCTCTTCTGCCTCATCGTTGCGCTTGATCACGGCATGAACGCTTAAAATAGTACTGCCATAATTCTCGCCTGGCTCCAACAAGTTCTTAGTCGTATAACGGATCACGATCAACCGATCGCCGAATGTATGGCTCAATATCGGTTGCAGTTCGCGCAGTTCGATTGTCTTCAACTGTTGCTGATCGTTGCTCATGATTGCCAAATCCAGACAAACAATTGGGAGAAGTCTTGTATATACGTCAACCAACTATCACGTTTCGAGTCGGATCGACACTGATTAGGTCGAGGTATTACGAAAGAAGCGCGCGCGTGTCTCTCTGATATATCCCACATCGGACGAACAATCATTTCATTTGCAATAGCTGCAGTCGCTGCCAACGCCTCTATCTCCGCTGATGGAAGCATCATCCGCCTCCTTCCTAGTCGCGTACTAACATTTCTGTATTGTTACGTAATTATGATTACTGAATGTGATCTGTAGTAGTAAATGTATCTGTAGTATGTGTTTCATGTACGCCAGAGATTTATTTCGATACATTTTCATACATGTCGACTCATACGTGAAAACATTCGTCAAACATTCGCCGATTTTCCGAGCTTGGAACGATAGCGATCACTCCAACCAGCGATTGCTAGTTTCGTACCTCTCATTCTCACTTTCTTACTCTCAATTGCTCAATGCTTGCGACAATTTATTTGTCCCGATTTTTCTTTTGACTATTACTATCTCACATACAATTTCCGTGCTCTATTTGTCACTGTTCCTACAATAATCATACTGTGCCGCACAATATCTTTTGCAAATACAACACTCGTGTATCATATTTGTTCATTCATTTATTGCAGTTACAAATGTCATTATTTTATAACCGGAACGGAGATTAGATTAAATAATCTCAGAGCACAATTACTATAAATGCTCCTGCAATATGGTAGTAAAAAAATTAATTTATTTCTGAAATAACAGAGTAATTATATAAAAATATAATTTTCTGGTACTCATATGGCAGTTGTGTACAAAATAACATATATGATTAAAATTATAATTAAAGTATATAAAATTTTTATACATATATAAAATACATATTAAAATAAAGAACTTAAGATACATATCTATTTTATAATGTAATCTCTGATAATCACTTTATTCATTATTTCAAATGCTTCCAATCTTCCTATGTAAATTTCTTATGAATTTCAAATTGCTGATGGTAACAAAATCTTTACTTTGGCCGGTTTTCTTGTTCGATTAATTTGTTATGAATATCTACAATAAGTTCTACAAATAAAAGATGATAAATTGTAAATTTAATTATTTAGAATTGTGATTATAATTTGCCCAATAAAAATGAAAATAGGTAAATAGAGTTAATATTTTATCTAATATATTCCTTTTATAAAGAGAAAAATACGTTTTTATAGGAAGGAAAATGGATATGTTTTTGTTACTCTACTTATATAAATTCAGAAAATTTTGGATTGAGCATAAAAGTCATAAAGATAACTACTTCAATTGTTTAGCATTGTACGGCAGGGGATTGCATTTCCATCTTCCTCAATCAAATTGCGATGTACATCACTGAGCGCCTAAATAGCATACAAATTGAATACGAAACGCGATTTCAACATTATTGTTTGATCTTAGTCAATGTCTATACTTCACGACAAAAAAAAAAATGCTAAGTCATGTATGACGAGGCAGATGATTGAGCAGATTACCTTGAAATATCTAACCGTTTTCACGCGTAACTCTAAAGTTGCGTTTTCATCACAGATTATAAGTGTGCGAGGATGTTGTTGAAATGCAGATACGATCCAGATATGGTTAATACCTTCCTCTATAATTTTATAAAGGGCAAAAGTTTTGTGAGATCCGATGAGAATCATTACTTCCTTAGCGTCCATTACCGTACCAACGCCTACAATTATTGCTTGTTTTGTTATTCGTATGTATTTGACCGGACAAAAACGCCGGTTGAAAAAATTACTATTTCAAATCGTTTGTATTTYRTTTGAAGAGTTTTGAAGTGCAAYTRAAARGATTTGTRAGTCATTCTGTTAATTGTAATTAAATAATAATTTCTACACCATGTATTTGGCCGGAATAAATAGCCGGAAATAAATTCAACAAAAATCTTGTATGAAATCGTTTGTATTTCGTATGAAGACTTTTGAAGTGTCATTAGAAACGTT
>JANQDE010000087.1:497218-551570 GCA_037157785.1 Cephalotes varians
AAATCTCGCGTTAGCTTCCAAAGTGTCTTGCGCAAGAGTTTTTACTCTTGTGCGAGAAGCTAATGATGAACCTGGCTCGTTGAAGGCTATATGTCTGTCTGGTCCGATACCTATTAAACAATTTTAATAGTTATTTATAAACTCTTGTAACGCTTAAAAATCTCTTGTATGTAATGAACTTGTATTTAATGAACTGTTGTTGTTATAGTACCTCCAATGAATAATTCTATTCCACCTTCTTTGATTTTTTCCTCAAAATTATCGCACTCCTTTTCGAGATCTATCGCATTTCCATCAAGTGTACGCACATTCTTCCGGTCGATATCTACAGGATATCTTAAATGTAGCGCTATCATTTTGTATAGCCTTCATTTTGCTTGATTATGTTTCTCTTAGTTGTTATTTGACAGTCGTACAATGTGGACGCTAATTTTATCATATATGAATAATTTGACATCTGAACAAGGTGTTTTAGTTATTAAAATGTTTTATCAAAATAGATCTTTTCAGTTGTACAAACCCAAAGAAAATTGATTCTTTTGGTCAAAGTCAAATATAATATAATATTTCTATTTAAAAAAAAAAATCATATAAAATAATATTTCTATTTTAAAATTTAAATAGCGATATTCAACCTACGCGTCGAACATAGCTATAATAACGCAGTTCTAGACTTGGATTAGAATTAAGGTCACAAATAAATTAATCAAATAAATTAATGCTAATGTTGTAAACAATGTTAATGAGCATCTTAAAAACTATAAAGAACTTATTGCGAAAAATATTATCTCAGCCAGGATTTGAACTTGGAATTTTTAAAATGCTCATTAACATCGTTAGCATTAATTTGATGATCAATTTATTTATGACCTTAATTCTAATCCAAGTCTAGAACTGCGTTATTATAGCCGACTGTGTTTGACGTGTAGTTTGAATATGTACTGGATTATCGTTGTTTAAAATTTAAAATAGAAATATTATTGAGCACCATCTAGCTTTGACCGTAGTGATTTGATTTAGTTGATTTAAAAAAATAATGTTTATCGTCAAAACTTTTAAGAATAATGTCTATTAAGCCATTTTTTACACAACGGGTTTAATGTACGGAATATTCTAATTACAATAGCCATTTTAACGGAATGATAAAGTTACATCTTCTAGCAATATCGGGAGATCGTTTCTTAAAAATATTAAAAAAGCCTCTCCTATTAATCGTTCAGGAAGGAAATAAGGATCAATTAAGAATTCGTCATATATATCCAACCAAACGGTGTATTTAACACGTTCGATACCATGGTCAAGTTGGAAAAATCCTCGCTATGGCCTTTCTTGCAACCTGTCTTTCTTTTACGTAATATATCGTACATATTCACTTATACACATGTAAAACATGTATAGGTAATCAACAATGTCATGCTGGGATTTTGAAACAAACTGTGTCACACATACGTGACGCGCAATAACAAATATGTTAAAATATTTTATAAACTGGAGAAAGATCGGAAGTAATTTCTATGAAGTCACGAATATAAAGAACAGGAATAAAAATAGGAAAGTTCCCAAGGTCAAGAGAAAATAATAAATCTATTTTAAATTACATTGATTCAAATATTTGTAAAGCACGAGGAAAACGAGACGTTGTAAAATACGTATTTTATATTTATCGAATTTGTTAAATCATACATTTATTTCCTCCTGCAATTACTCCTTGTCTTTTTTATTATTCCATGATGCGCAGAAAATGAAGTAAAATAATATAATCCCCGATGTAAATTTCTTTCAGAATTTTTATACGAATTAGAACATTTTTCGGAAATACTGAGAAAAGTCTACATCTTAATATTTTCAATTTTTCATGTAAATTCAAAATATTCTAAGATTTCTCATTCTGTAATTTCTGAAAACGATCTTAAAAATCTTAAATTTTTTCAGATTTAATCAGAAATTATAAATACTTGTAGGTACTTCTGAAAAGTGTTCCAAATTCATATAGAAATTATGAGAAAATATGTGTATGAGAAAGTTATAAAATTATATAGAAATTCTGGAAATTCTGAAAAATTATGTGAAATATTCTGAGAAAAATTTTCACAGGTATTATGTAGTGCAATCAATTGCGTCATATTAAGTGAATATCATGAAAATACGCATCATAAACATATTTATATATAATTTAACATTTCAGAATATTTTCCTCTTCTTTTTCTATTATTGCTTAAATCCAGTTACGTTTAATAAAATATAACACGATCTTTCGCAGCCGTTGGATATATGTTTGATTGCCCTGATAGGTTCTCATGAAATCCTTCATGTTGAAGTTGTTCTTCAACTCATTGTCAGTTTCTTGCACGTCCAGCGTGAGTATTTTAAGCATAAAAAACAAATGCATAATCTCGAGCCTGGCATCGGCAAACAGCTTGTCGTCGAACTTCTCTCTAGTGAATGGTTCGGTATCGCAACCCATTCGGTCAAGTACGGTCAAAAATGTCTCGTGATAAAGATCTATCAGTTTTTCGAAGCAATCCTCGCTCACATCTGTGCTAGAGAACAGGAAGAAGACCATCTCGCGCAGCGGATTCAAGAACAAATAATTCTGAAAATCTACAAACTTGATATCGTCCACCCGACCGTTCTCATCGCGATGGAACATGATGTTGTTCACCCAAAAGTCCGAGTGGATAATAGTAGACCATGGTTCATCAGGCGTTAAGGTCCAAAAGCCACGTTCGAATGAGTCGCGTATGGCAATTTCGCATCGATTAATGTAAATAGCTAATTGCGGGTCTTCCGCTATCCTCTTCAACATGTCTTCTTTGATATGCTCAAACTCCTCAGTCTTCAACTCCGAGCATTTGCTACGTTCCTTCAATACCTCGAAGTACTCCGGTCGCTTGTACTTACTAATCATCCCTAGCGCATGAAACCTTGCCATCGCCCGTATCGCGATTTTCGAATGCTCAAAATCGCATCCTGCGATCAAACAAAAAAAAGTCATTCTTTTTCATGTAATGAATACCGAATGATTAAGCGTATTCGTAACTTCTGATAATTTTCAATCTAATCTGAGCATAAAAAGAAGATAAGAGATAAGAGATTTTTGCGTAATCAATACAAACGTAACATGATGCAATTTTCTTGATTTTATGTAAAATTTTTTTCACGATCAATTTTATAAAAATCATTATGACATAGTTGCCGATTCGATATATTATTTCCTGAATATGTCAAGAAAAATCGGAATAAAACTCGGAAAAAATGGTGTCAAGGAAATTGGCACTATAAATAATTGTTTTTGTTACTAAAATCATGTTGATAAGGAAAAAAGACATCATTGTATTGTGACGAATCATTGTATTATGACAAATCTTTGTAATTGATTTATTACGTTGATTTGAATATTATAAATGTCTTTAAATAAACGAATTAATTTTGAAAATGATGTCCATTCATTATTACTGATTATTGTGATATATATATATATATATATATATATATATATATATATATATATATATATATATATATATATATTCACACATGGAATGTGTGTGTGTTATCACATGCCTTAATGATCAAATAGGAAAACATACGCCACAAATAGAGATTCCAAATTCAAATCCTGACTGAGATAATATTTTTCGCAATAAATTCTTTACAGGTTTTTAAAATGCTTATTAACAGCATTATTAAACTCACGATCAATTTAATTTGTTTTTTATTATTCTATTATTCTTCAGTTCTTTTTTATAATTGCGTTTTAAATCCAACCATATTAGCGTGCAATTATAGAATTGAAAAATATCTCTAAAAATTTGTGCGCGCACGCGTGTGTGTGTGTGTGTGTGTGAAAATATCATTAAGCATTAAGATTTATTTCGACCGAATAAAAGTATTTTTCTCCTTGAGTTAATTTTAATTTTTTATTGTGTTAATTATATATAATTCAAAGAATTTAAAATGAAATTCTATTAAAATATTTTTTTTGTTATTACACACACGCACGCACGCACTCACACACTCACGCACACACGCTCATTTTTTATTTTATATGTTACCTATATTTTGTAAAGTCGTATTTTGCAAGTTTGAATCAGAATAGACAGTTTTATTAATATCAATTAATATCAACAACCGAAAATACCAGACATTTATAACTTTTATTAGATAATCTGTAATACAACGAGCAATAGCAAGCAAAAAGGATAATTTGAACAAATATGATTAAAAGAATAATATTTACCTAAAAAAATTCAATTCTAATAAAAGTTATAAATGTCTGATATATTTTTTTGCCTGTATTTAATATTAATACTATTAATAATATTACCTATAGTCAATATTTATATTCTTATTTTAAGACCGTATTAAATAATCTTAAGATGATAAATTGGCCCTAATGCCGGTATTCATAATTCTTATATTTAAGACCGTCTTGTTCTGTGATTGGCTTACATCTTAAGAGATAATGGCACGGAACGTATTAATTTATTAATTCTTTCGTGCTTGTTATGGACATATGTATATGTCTCGGTTCTTCAAAAATTCACAAATCTTCCACAAAAATAAAAATAGCGACTTTTTTTGGGCTCGTTTTAAAGATAGAATTTTTCATAAAAAAATCTACATTTTGTGAGTTTCATTCCTTAATCTACATACCTCATCAAGTACACGTAAAAGTGAAAAATATAAATATCTTCTCCATAAATTAAAATAGCAAGTTTCTTTCTGGATTTTTGAAGATCAATGTAAAAGCTTTAAAAAAAAATCGCTATTTAATTTCAAAATAATGAATTCAATATGGTGGTTTAATATATGGACCAAAATGTTAAATTTTATTGTATACGTAAGTTCATATATAACTTTTTAAGTCTAATTATTAACTTGTACAATTTGAATTTTGAAATTTTGATTAATTTGAGAAATTTTGAGATTCAATCAGAATCATAATCAATGCCCCTAAAAATCTTTAGTGACTTGAATTAAATATTAATTATTCCTAGAAAAAAAGTCAAAGACACGAAAAGATTAAATTAAATTTATTGAAGATTGAATACACGATCCGTCATTCTCAAGATTACGACTATCATTCTAAAGATTACGACTGTTAATTATAATATAAATAAAAATTTAAATTACCATGTTGAATCATAATAATAAAAAAATTAATTTTATTAAAAAAATTCGAAGTACAAATAATTTATTATACTAAACTGACCATTTTTCTGTACAATCTCTCAATCTCAACAACAAAAAATTGAGATTCAAATTAAATATTCTAAAAATATTAAAAGCTTAAAATTTTATTTAATGCGCTTCAAATAGATATTTAACGCTACCTTTAACTCTATTGCTATTGTAATAACCGCGAGTCCCTAAATTTTCCATTAGAATAACTGCGTTATCATCGAAATCGACGTCTGGACTCAGTGACAATCGGGATTGATAATACTTAGGCAATATGTCGAATATTTCATCTTCCTTCAAACCCATTTCTCTCTCTAATTCTTGATAATGAGGCATGATGTTCTCATACATAAAGATCTCTTTTCTGAATGTGTACGGAGAATCAAATAATTGTCGTTGAAATTCCGTTGGCGGCAGCATTTTCGCAATGAGATGAAGGTCCTCCTCTTCTGCCTTATCGTTGCGTTTGATCACGGCGTGAACGCTTAAAATAGTACTACCATAATTCTCGCCTGGTTCCAACAAGTTCTTAGTCGTATAATGAATCACGATCAACCGATCGCCGAATTTACGGCTCAAAATCGATTGCAGTTCGCGCAGTTCGATTGTCTTCAACTGTTGCTGATCGTTGCTCATGATTGCCAAATCCAGACAAACAATTGGGAGAAGTCTTGTATATACGTCAACCAACTATCACGTTTCGGGTCAGATCGACACTGAATAGGTCGAGATATTACGTGTGAAAGAAGCGCGCGGGCCTCTCTATATATCACACATCGCGCAAATAACCATTTCCTTTGCAATAGCCGCAGTCACCGCCTCTACCTCCACTGGCGGAGGAAATGACCCGCCTCCTTCCTAGTCGCGTACTAATATTTCTATATTGTTATGTAGTTATAATTACTGAATGTGATATCTGTAATATGTGTTTCATGTACGTGCCAGAGATTTATTTTCACATACAGAGAGATTTTCATACATGTTGTCGACTCATACGTGGAAAGATTCGTCAAACGTAGATTTTTCATGCTTGGAACGATAGCGATTTCTCCAACTAGCGATTGCTAGCTTCGTATCTCTCACTTTCTTACTCTCCATTCCTCGAAACTTACGATAATCTATTTGTCTCGATTTTTCTTTTAACTATCACTATCTGTGAATCACATACACTTTCCGTGCTCTATCTGTCCTTACAATAATCGCACTATGCCACACAATATGTATCTTTTGCAAATACAACACTCATGTATTACATTTGTTCATTCATTTATTGCAGTTAAAAATGTAATTATATTACTTTCTAACCGGAATGGGAAATTACATTAAATTATCTCAGATTATAATTATTAAAAATGCCCATGCGATACAGTAATAAAAAGAATAAATTTATTTCTGAAATAACAGAGTATGATATAAAAATATAATTTTCTGGCACTCTGTGGCAGTTGTGTATAAAATATATGTGTATAGCATATACGATTAAAATTATAATTGAAGTATATAAAATTTTTATATACTTTTATGTAAAATACGATTAAAATAAACATTATATATATATATATATATATTTCATAATGTAATCTCTGATAATCACTTTATTCATAATTTCACGTGCTTCTAATCTTCCTATGTAAATTCCTTATGAATTTCAAATTGCTGATGGTAACAAAATCTTTACTTTGGCCGGTTTTCTTGTTCGATCAATTTGCTATGAATATCCCATAAGTTCTACAAATAAAAGATGATAAATTGTAAATTTAATTATTTAGAATCGTGATTACAATTTTTATAACAAATTTGTCCAATAAAATGAAAATAAATATACAGAGTTAATATTTTATTTAATATATTCCTTTTATAAAAAGAAAAATATGTTTTTATAGGAAGGAAAATGGATATGTTTTTATTACTCATATAATTTAGAAAATTTTGGATTGAGCATAGAAGTCATAAAGATAACTACCGCTTCAATTGCTTAGCATTGTACGGCGGGGGATTGCATTTCCATCTTCCTCAATCAATTTGCGATGTACATCACTGAGCGCCTAAATAACGTACAAATTGAATACGAAACGCAATTTCAACATTATTGTCTGATCTTAGTCAATGTCTCTACTTCACGACAAAAAATACTAAGTCACGTATGACAAGGCAGATGATTGAACAGATTACCTTGAAGTATTTAACTGTCTTTACGCGTAACTCTAAAGTTGCGTCTTCATCACAGATTATAAGTGTGCGAGGATGTTGTTGAAATGCAGATACGGTCCACATATGGTTAATACCTTCCTCTATAGCTTTATAAAGGGCAAAAGCTTTATGAGATCCGGTGATAAGAATCATTACTTCCTTAGCGTCCATTACGGTACCAACGCCTACAGTTAGTGCTTGTTTTGGTACTTTGTTAATGTCATTTCCGAAAAATCTCGCGTTAGCTTCCAAAGTGTCTTGCGCAAGAGTTTTTACTCTTGTGCGAGAAGCTAATGATGAACCTGGCTCGTTGAAGGCTATATGTCCGTCTGGTCCGATACCTATTAAACAATTTTAATAGTTATTTATAAACTTGTAATACCTAAAAATTTCTTGTATTTATATTTAATGAAACTGTTATTGTTATAATACCTCCAATGAATAATTCTATTCCACCAGCTTCTTTGATTTTTTCTTCAAAATTATCGCACTCCTTTTCGAGATCTGTCGCATTTCCATCAAGTATATGCACATTCTTTGGATCGATATCTATATGTTTGAAGAAATTATTGTACATGTAATAATGGTAAGATTCTGGATGATCTCTCGGTAAGTCAACATACTCGTCCATATTGAATGTTTTAACATATTTGAAAGAAATTT
Organism: Cephalotes varians; assembly: GCA_037157785.1. Lineage (NCBI taxonomy): Eukaryota > Metazoa > Arthropoda > Insecta > Hymenoptera > Formicidae > Cephalotes > Cephalotes varians. The sequence continues at coordinate 505,256 of JANQDE010000087.1, forward strand.
TGCCTTGTTGATAATATTCTATAAGCTTTTTATACATTCCCAAAGGTGTTCCCCCTATGGAAAGTAAACAAAAAAGATTATCAGGATGATAATATGAATATAAATATATAAGTATTAATGTCATATACAAAAATATCATAAGCTAATATTTATTAATTTAGCTATTAAACATAACCTTAGCGGAAAGCTTTATATTATTATGTATTTTATGCTTTTTAATATTATGTACCTGTAGGAAGACCGAGAACGAAATATTTGCTTTCATTAGGATTGAAATCATTGATTCTCTTTAAAACATATTTCGCAGACCATTCTGCAACGTAGTCCACGTTGTCACAAATTACCAGACGCATAATAACTATATTAATTGCACACAATTATATAATTGCACACTGTAACATAAATAGATACATAATTAGTATCATTTTAATATCAAATTAATATTGTTAAAATAAAAAAAAATCTATATTTATTAGCAATTTCACATCAGATCAAATAGCAAATAAATGAATATTTTTTGTTCTTACATAATATTAAAACATATATTTAAGTTTTTTAATGTAACAATTATAATGTTTAAGACATAGAATTTTTTTATGCTAAGTCATAATATTTTCAAAACACAGCCAACTTTCAAATGATTTAAGACACAAAACTCGGCAATTAATCATTTTAAAGTGAACTTATCACACTTTAAGCGTAAAATAAATAAATTTTTAAATAACATAATTTTGATTTAATGATAACTATATATTTAAATTTTTGTAAATTTTACTCCTTCTTTGAGAAATTACAAATTATAAAAAATGTAGTAATATTCCTTGATTTACTAAATATTTGCAAAAGTTCATATGATATCGTATGATATTAACATCATTTTTATTTATTAATAATAATGAGATGACATTTTAAAGATGATATTTTAAATGAAATATTGACCGTTGCTCAACCTTTTGTCAGATTTCGAGCATAACCCAGATAGCAAAATGCTAGCAAATTGCTACCAGATTGGCAACAAAATCGATCAGATTCCCACTGCAAAATCATAGCCATCTGTGTCCGCATTTGGCTCAGAATTTGTCGACAAAGCCTGCCGACATGTTATGCCGGCAAATTGGCAGCAGAATCGAGCAGATTCTGCTATTTTGTACGTATTTAAATTGTGACGTCATTGCTACTGAAAAATCTTTGAAAATGATGTTTTTGTTCCTTTATATTTAATTTTAAACATGATAATAAGTAAAAAATAAATAATATAAATTTTTTTAATAGAAATTAATATATTTTACATTAAGATACATTAGATTCTGAAAATGTCTAAAGAAACAAAAATATCGTAGTCTTTGTTCTCTGTACCAATACCAGCAATCATTTTCAATAACTAGGTTCATTAGCTACTTTGGTCCAAAAATACAATCATATTTTGCATTAATAAGTGCACGTATAAATAATGCAGAAATAATTATGACATGTCCGAGCTTCGATAGATCTTGGTTATATAGAGAACTCGATAAATTTTACATGCGAGGATATCAACGAGCACTTCCTAGCGGCAGTCTTGCAAATATTCAATAACAGCACAGATCCTGCTTGATTTCTACCGCCAATTTACCATCAGGTTCCATTAGCAGATTCTGTTTGATTTTTTATGCTGGCACAGAATTTGCTGTCCAAGAGGTTTTGTCAGATTTCTGACGGCAATTTGGCGACATCGTTTGATATTACAGACTTTGTGTGAGATTTGTTGTTTTTTTGTTATCAAACATTGATAGCATGCTCTGCTCAAATCTGTCTCTGCAGGTTTGGCTATCTGGGAATTTGATCTCACACTCCTCATTTTTTGAGGTAATCCATTCATCGATTCATTTTCGCATTTCCTTAGCATCTTGGAAACATGTATCAAATAAACTGTGTTGCATCAATTTGAATAGATAAAATTCGGATGGGCAATGAGCGATGTCTGGAGAGTATGCTAAATGCGGCAGAACTTTCTAATCTAATACGAATCTTCAGTCACAACAACTTGCGGCGTTGTCGTGAAGCAGGATGACTTTCGATTCACAGTTATTTGATTGCTTTCAAATGACAGGATACTGTTAATTCATCAACTCTAAGCTGCCCTGCAAACTCTTTTAATGTTTGAGCCAAATTTTCATTGAGCAATGCTTCGAATACGTTATTCTCCATTTCATTTAGACCAGAAAGCTTATCGTTGACAAGCTTGTCGTAATCACCATTTCTAAATCTTTTAAACAGTAGCGGACACAATATTTTCTTCATAGGTTTTCTTCAAATCAATCTTTTAGTTGTTGCAGCAGTTTCATCTCGATTAAAGTGGTAAAGCATGCAGTGGCGAAGATGAACTCTTCATCTTCAATCGTGTTAAATGTGACGTTCGGAAAAACATTTTGTTCGGAATTATGAATTGTTAACCATCAATTCTGATCGAGTATGGCCAACATTTAAAAACTAAAAAGCAACTTAAAGGAAAACAGTTTCTAAGTCACTGCTATAATCATCTATTTGTGATCTTACGAACTTTTACTACTTTTACAAACATTTAATATTGGGAGTTTTTCATTTTTCTTCTGTTTCCTAATGGCACTAGTCCTCTCGAAGACCTATACAACTAATATCTTGTAGATAATGTTATCAAATGTGTATATATTTGTAGTTACAAATCTTAGAATAGCCCATATAGTTAAGTCTACAAAAACAGATTTTGAGCAAAGCATGTTATCAATCTTTGATGACAAAAAGGTAAGAAATTTCAAAGAATTTGTAATATCTGACAATGTAAATTGCCGTCAGAAATATGACATACTATACTAGCAGATTGGTAGAAGAAACCACAAGTGGATTTGCAACTTCTGCTCTGTTTCTTTCTGCCGCCAATCTGCTGGCATAGCAGATTTTGTCGACAGATCCTGAGCTTAATGGGGTACAGATTAGTTATAGATCTGCAATAAAAATTTGATCGATGCTAGCAATTTGCTGCTAATCTGTCAGCAAACTGTTAGTATCTTGGAGATCAAGTCTTATCAAGATCAGAACTCCTTCTGAATCAATAGCGAAACTGAAATCATTCTCCTTCAACTTTTTAACAAGGTATACTTAACAAGGTATGACTGTACTTGAAATCTTTGGATCAGAAGATCATATATTTGTCTTTTTATTATTCAAATAAATCCGAAGAAAATCGAGGTTCATATACATTTCTCTTTCTTAGTGCATGCCCCCTTCACTCATTTGATGTGGCAGCGGCAATACACAAAGGTGTATCTAAGATCCTTTGCACTTTTGGCAAGGAACTGTGTCCCTTCCCCTAGAAAAAATCACTCTACTAGTTATATTATTTGTCTAAAAATTATTGCTAAAATAAAATCAATTATTGTTTATTTAGTTGCGAATGCTTTAAAATCATTGATTAAATGCTCCATGTAATTTAATAGTGTAAATAATAAAGTACATAAATTAATACAATATAATTATACATTATAAGCAGTAAATCAATATACTATAGAAACATAAATCAATATAAAGCAATCAATCATATACTGTAAACATAAATTAATTATATCTAAACTATTTAATACATGGACTAAAGAGTAACTAATGCACGCTTTAGAATCTTATCATACAATTATATTGTACAATATTATTGATGTTCCCTTTAAATAATTCAAAACAAACACTCAATAAAGCCTCTAGACAATCAATAATATTGTAATAATATTGATCATCTAGGACAACTTAATAGATAGCTGTCTGATCAATATTTTTATATCACGGTGCGAAATCTAGAAATTACATTTTACGCAATCTAAGAAGAGTCTAGAGTGGCGAAGCAAGAGAAGAGCGAGTCGAGAAGGAAGAGCGAAAAAGTTTGCACGCTTTTGTGCCGTGAATAGAAATTCTTTCGCATTTGGTCTCGTCGTGATACTCTTGTCTAAACTTATGAACTTACACAAATAATTTGATACAGATTTCTGAAGTAAAGATTTTTGTGCATCCCCCTGAATCTGCGTCATTGTGAAAGCCAATTTTGCTAATCCCTAAGTATTGCCGTCTGACAATACACAAGCATGAATATTACGTAACCGAAATTGATCAAAGTCAGTATCTTGATCCCTTACGTTTAATATCGTTACTTCTTTTATTTTTATAAGCTAATTCTATGTGCATATATATTCCTATGTCAATTCTCAATATAATTGGTACTCTGAATAAATATTAATCTGGATTGCAATCATGTAACTTTTCTTTAGAGCGAAAACACAAAAAGTGAAAATTTTTACTTGTAATTAATGGAGAAATTTTTCACTTTTCACGTTTCCTAAAAAAAAAAAAAATTGATTGCTATATAATCATTACCCTGTTAATATATATTTATAAAATTGGGCAACAACTAGGCAATAACTCTAACAAATTAATCATTAAGAAACATTCGACATAATTAAAAGCAATATGAACTTAATTAATTAGTACTTAATTTATCCAAAATGCAAGAAGTATAATACATGTTATAAGTGTAATAAAATCAAGAACAGGCTTTTATCTACAAAACATATTTGTGCATTCATATCTCAGAGATTACTTGTGTTATTAACCTTTTATCTCATACGCATAGTTACTACAAATTTATGTATATTCTTCAGATTCATGTTGATAACCTTTTTCAGATATTTTAATATATACTGAAGTATCTTTCCAAAATTAGTTTCCTACAAATAGATCGCCTCAACAAATCGTAAATATTAGTTGCTTTCCATTTTCACACAAATGATACTGTCTATTTATATTCAGATAACGTTACTTGCTTTCTTTGATGATAAAGTATTGCATAACACACATCACTTTTAATGTGAATTAACAGGACTCAATAAAGCACACAGTCTCGAGCTTGTGCAGATTGCAGATTTAAGTAAAAACTAAGAACTTGAATCTCACTTGTCAGAATGAAAAGGAACGTGCATTGAATTGAGTTATGATATGAGTCATAAATAAGAATTGTCTGAGTTTGGTGTGGAAAGCAACTAATAATTCATATCATCTAATCACATGAATACAAAAGAATACGTAGGTGGTATATCAAGCATCATATAAAATTTTTATCGATAGCACGCGCACATTATTTCGTAAACACTCGCTCATCACCTTTCAACTTGACTCACAAATCGCGCAGTCTTCTTTTCTTTTCTTTCAGTAGCCAACGGCTTGTTATTTACCTAATTCTTTCTCGCTTCTGTCGCGAAGTTATGAACAGAAGTCATGACTCTTCAATAGAAAATTCGGGGAGAAACATACCGCACAGAGAAGCGATTTAGAAGAGCACGAACCTGTTGGATGAATTGTCGTTTTGGCCAAAACACCGGTGTGTCACCGGCTCGCTGACAGTGCACGTTAACCTGATCTCGCTCGGCCTCTCTTCGAATGTGAGTCTTGTGACGCGCCTGTTCTTTTTCGAGTCAACTCATTGTTAAGCGAATTTTTATCACAGCTATTGTAGATAAGGCGCGATCCGAACTTTTCACGATCCCGCACTGCAATCTTTATCTGTTCCTTCTCTTTCTCACTTGCAAGTCTAAAGCCAGCGGCACACGATGCTTGTGCCGCTAGCCATTTTAGGTACGTTCCATTTCACGCATATGCGCGCATTTATCTATAGTATACGTCACATATATTATAGATGAACACGCGCATATGCGTGAAACGGAACGCACCTTTTGCCTTCTGTTTGGTGCAATTTTAGTAATTTACTACACGCAAGCAATCTAGCAGGAAAACAAGCATCGTGTGCCGCTGGCTTAGGCCGATATTTCATGTGTCGTACGACAAATGAAATATCGGCCTTAGGCTGGATCCTCATGCAGACACCGGCGCTTTGACACCGAGCGCTGATTGGGTAAAGTATTGTTTTAGTAAAAATTTTCTAGAAAGTTTCTAGTAAAAACAACACTTTACCCAATCAGCGCTCGGTGTCAAAGTGCCATTGTCTGCATGAGGATCCAGGCTTAGTAAAAATTTTCTAGAAAGTTTCTAGTAAAAACAACACTTTACCCAATCAGCGCTCGGTGTCAAAGCGCCAGTGTCTGCATGAGGATTCAGGCCACTGAAATATAATAATACTGGAACGAGCGCGGGTGCTAGTGTCGTGAAATGACAAAGAGGGTCTTAAGTGGGTCTTAAATCTTTGTCTCTTTTTAGTACAATCTGGCCAAAAGTTTCTTTGTAACGTTTATTGGATACACGTAACCGTCTTTTATAAAACGAGACTGTACGATCCCCACTATCGTTTACCACACATGCGTAGTATAGCTTAGAGAAGGCTAAAGATACCACCTTGGACGCTCTCTCTCGGATCACACTTATTCATAGGGTTCGCGCTCGTTCCAGTATTATTATATTTCAGTGATTCAGGCTTACTCCCATCATCCATTTTTCACCAATCAGCGCCGGTGTCTGCATGAAGATCTGTGATTCAGCCTTAAGGCCGAAGCACAGACTCTTGCATAACGCATAACGCTGGATTCACACTAGCGCGATTAACGTCGCACGCGACGCGCGATATCCAATGAGCGCACAGATTTTCGGGAAAAGCTGTACGCTCATTGGATATCGCGCGTCGCGTGCGACGTTAATCGCGCTAGTCTGCAAGAGCCATAAAACATAAGGCATAAGAAAATCAACCAGAGTTCTTCATTTCTTGGAAAGAAAGGAATAAAGGAAAATTGCTTACGCAAGTTACGCTCCATGGGGAGCCAGCTTTATGGCTCTGGCACAAAGGACGCGGCAAAGCGGCAACGCGGTGGCCAATCACTGTCTTGCATTCTAATGGCTCCGTGTTCCATCATAATGCATCCGCCATTTTTAATTTTATAACTCCAACCACGGATTCGTATTCATGACTAAAAAAACTTAAAAATAGCTTTTGATATTTGTATAATCGAATTATGAAACATTTAATTACATCGCAGGACGCATGATATTTATATTCTGTGCGTTATTATATTCAGAAGCGCATATTACTTCGACCATACGCTTTTGATGTCTTACTCATCTTATCTTTGAGCTTGTCAAACGTGCGTAAGTATCGGGGAGACCGACTTAGATTTTGTTGGATAGCAATACCATTTCGTTCGTGCATCTCGAACGTCACAATTCTCCTCGCACTGCGTTCGATGGATGGATAACGCATTAAGTTGAGTTTCGTATTGCGCGATTGCCTGCGTCTCCGTTCATATGTAGACACGCTTCTCCACGTGCGCGAAACCTTCGCAGCAGATCGAAGAGATCGACCGTCCAACATGCCAAATATCATGTTGGAAATTTCAATGGGCAGTTCCTTAATAATATCCAATTTCTTTTCTACGAAGATACCGAAGTACGCGACCATTCTTTTAAAAGCTTCCATCGCTTACGTGTGATCCGTGCAACTGCAAAGTATAAAGTGGCTCTCTCGATACTTCCGAGATATATATATTTAAACTCCCTACCACCGGGTCTTCCCCCTCTCCTTGACTCTGCCCCTACCATCACCTTTTTCCCATCAAAGTCAGCGGGAGCGTCCCGTTTCGACATGGCTCAATTGGACACAACCAACCACAGCGACCGGTGCCTAGAAGCTTTCCACTGTTCAAGCGCTATGAATGGCTCGTGTCCAATCGATTCGTGTTCAAACGGAGGCCACCCAAAGTCAGCGATGCATTTTCTTGGCACATTTTGGTATCTTTTCCCCACCATTACATAGAAACGTGCTCGATCTAGCCATGTGATGAAAAAATCATCTCAAAATTCAGACAGGAACACGTCTTTACAAGGACACGGGTTATTCTCACCCTGTATAATCTTTTATAAAAAGGCATAATACTCGTATAACTCGTAAAATATGTACGTTACTGAGAGTTGCTCACGCTGCGCTATTGCGTATGCGTGAGTTTGTCCCACGAGTCTTGCAACACTGGCTACGTTCCGTTATTCACTGCAAGTACTGCAAATAACATTTTGTTCTTATTTAACATTCGGTGAACAATAAGGATGAAATGCTATTTGCAGTAAATAACGGAAACAACCACTGCGTCCTGGCGCGTTACGTACATAGGTAGTAACTCCAATTCTTTGAATTTCGATTAAAAATTTTGTCAGTATATTCTTTATATGTTGTACTAATACTTTATGCAAAAAAAATGCATTTTTTGAAAGTTGTAAAGGTATTTCCCCCCTTAAAAAATTATTGAACGCTCACTGATCTACTTTATCTGAACGCAGCCATTGGTACATTCTTTTCACATGCGTGGTCTACAATGAGCAGTAGCAGTATCGATGAGGCTGTAAGAGTAAGAAATTGACCAATCACAATCAACTGTTCTTCTTACATTCGACTGTGATTGGTCAATTTCTTACTCTTATAGCCTCATCCATACTGCTACTGCTCATTGTAGACAACGCATTAGATCTAAATGCCTACTTCATTCATAGACAACAATGGGTACATCCAGAAGCGCAACCGCTCACTGAACGTTCAATGAGCTCTTGTATCTGATTAGCGTATTCCATTAGATTTAAAAATATAGGCCATTCAAATACAAGAGCTCACTGAGCTTTCGGTAGGTTTGTTTTTTATTCCTGCACTCTCAGAATTGGTACACACGGTGCAATAAATAAACATATGTTTACTTCACTTCAACTTATTGCACCGTGTGTAGCAGTTCAGAGAGTGCAGGAATAAAAAACAGACCTAGTGAGCGGTTCCGCTTGTGGATGAACCAATAGGCTGCGTTCAGCAGAAAAAGCAGCTTAGTAAGCGCTTTGTGCTGATTGGGTTATACTTTTAGATCTAAATTGAGATAGGATTATTCTTCTAGATCTAAAAATATAATCCAATCAGCTCACCATCTCAATCAGCGGTCCAGGTCTCCATGTCGATGATATAAACGCGCTCAATGTGAAAACAAGCTTAGGTTAGGTTTCCCAATTTGGCGGGAAACAACGTATAGAATTTTGTCGTGGTCAATGTGTTTTCCAATCGAATCTCCGAGATGCCTGATATCACGATTAATGACATCGTTATTAGCTTCCCCTTTAAGCCGTACTCCGTACAGGAGGAATATATGAGAAAAGTGATAGAGTGCCTGCAAAACGGCCAGCATGGTGTTTTGGAGTCCCCGACAGGTACACCGACAAATGTCATAGCAACTTAGGAAAAGAGAGGATCCTTGAGAAATGAATAATATTTAAAAGAAATTTTTAAGATAATTTAAAACTGTTTTTTTTTTTAAGTTTTTTTTAAGTGTAAGTTGTACGAAACATTTATTCCCAACTTGGAAAAATTGTTCAACATGAAAAAGTTGAAAAATTAAATTTTTAGATTAATACGTTTTTTATCTTTGCATTTCTTTTATTTTTTTCTTTTTTGGTAATAATAACATTTCACAAGAAATTATGATAATTTAAGATTTATTTTTCAAGAAAAAACTTCATAGAAATGTAATTTTGAAATTATTAAGTTTGATACATTTGTTTTCAACTTTGAAAAATTGAATTTTAATGTTTCATATTTTTTTTTTCTTTTTGTTAAAAGGATTATTCAATTACTACTGAAAGTGTTTCACTAACTTTTAAATAAATTTGCAATTAAATATAAATATAAGTAAATATTTCACAGGTACCGGAAAAACTCTGAGTCTTTTATGTTCCTCTTTAAGTTGGCTGTTGACGAAAAAAGCTCAGTTACAAGCACAAGTAATAGCAGTAGAAAAGAAAGACTTTAGTGGAAATTTCTTTAAACATTTAACTAGTGAACTTGAGAAAGCAGCAGGAATATCAGATAATGTTCAAAGTTTTGGCTGGGCTATGCCCAAAATTATTTATGCATCTCGAACGCATTCCCAATTGTCTCAGGCTATGCATGAATTAAAAAAAACATCATACAAGCATGTAGCTACTGCTGTATTAGGATCCCGAGATCAATTGTGCATTCATCCAGAAGTTTCCAAAGAAACAAGTACTTTTAACAAAATACACATGTGCCATTCTAAAGTCAAGTCAAGAACTTGTTTTTATTTCAACAACGTCGAAGCCAGGTGATAATATTTAGACATAATTTTTTGATTAAGCAGAGAAAGCAAGTAACAAATATGTAATGTTAATTTTAATGTCTTTTTTTTTTTAGAAAAGATGATCCTGTATTTAAACAGGAGGTACTAGATATAGAAGATTTGGTAAAAGTTGGACAAAAGCATAAATGTTGCCCATACTTTTTGGCAAAGGAGTTAAAGCAGAATGCAGATATTGTTTTCATGCCTTATAACTATCTATTGGATCCTAAGACACGAAGGTCACAAGGCATAGACTTACAAAATACTGTAGTTTTATTGGATGAAGCTCATAATGTTGAAAAAGTTTGCGAAGAAGCAGCATCATTACAGGTATAGAAACTAGTTTGTTTTCTTTAACCCTTTATATATATATATATATATATTCTAATTAAATAATATAGAATAATCTATGTAGATAACCAGTACAGATATTGCAGTGTGTATTGATGAAGTAACTGCAGTAATGCAAGACATGGCTAAGGATTCAGATCAGCAGAATGACTTTCTATCAGAAAATAATGTTCAGAAAGATTTTACGGCGGAAGATCTATGCATTTTAAAAGCAATGTTTTTGGAATTGGAAAAAGCAATCGATTCTATTGAATTAAAAAATCGTAATGAGGGTGACACTTTTCCTGGTGGATATATTTTTGAATTACTTGAGAAAGTTGAGGTAGAAAATTTTAATTTAAAAATGAATTTATTAGACATATCTACTATAATGTAATTTTTTTTGTAATAGTTAACACATGGTAAGGAACAAATCGTGATAGAGAAGCTAGATAAAATTATTGTATATCTGACAACTACCAGTACTTCACCATTTGCGAGAAAAGGGAATGCACTGCAAAAATTTAGTGATTTACTGAGGACTGCTTTCAATAGCGGTAGTTCTATCGCACGTCACAAGGAAAAAGTAAAACGTTGCTACAAAGTCCACATACAAATGGAAGATCAAAAGAAGAACTATAAGAATGATATCTGGGAAAGCAAAAAAACAACTAAACCAGATGGAAAAGTTATTAGTTACTGGTGTTTTAGTCCTGGTTTTGGGTAAAACTTGCTTGATAAAAAAAAAATCTTAATTATATAAATTGTATAACAAATATATTTTACAGTATGGAACAGATGGTAGAACAAGGAATACGTTCAGTAATACTTACAAGCGGCACATTATCTCCGTTAAAACCATTCATATCGGAACTTGGTATACCAATTACGGTCCAGCTGGAAAATCCACATATAGTAACGAAGGAACAAGTATGTGTTGGTGTTCTAAGTCAGGGACCAGATAACCATCCACTTAATTCATCTTATAACACAAGGTAAATGCTATTGAATACTGACGGTGATATAGTGATTTGAATTTCTTTGTTATTATATTTTCACAGAAATGATCCAAAGTATATTGCGTCTCTTGGAAGAACGGTGTATAATTTCAGCTGTTTTGTTCCCCACGGATTGTTAATATTCTTTCCATCATATCCAATTATGAAAAAATGTAGGGATGAATGGCAGAATATGGGTTTATGGACACAGATTGCTGAGCGTAAGGTAAAAAATATTTAGTATATTCATAAAGACTATATTCTTATATACATTATCAGTACCAAAAATTTATAGTATATGTAATATGAATTATAGATTTTCATTCATTAATACTGACAGTAAATATCGGAACGCAACTCAAATAATTCCAGTTTTGGAATTAACAATAATATATCAGTTATTATATCAGTCATTATATAATATTTCTCACTCAACAATAAAATTTAATATAACACGTATACGTAAAATTTAATATAACAGTTACATTGTTGAATAGGAAATCATAATATTTATACTGATAATATCACTATTAGTTGGTGTTTACTGGAATGTTAAGATATATACTATGATGTAATATACATATCAAATTAATTACTGGATATAGCCCATTTATGTAGAACCCAACTCTAAAGAAGGATTTGTTAATGTGATGAATGAGTATTACCAAAAAATTAAAGACCCATCTTGCAAGGGAGCTGTTTTTATGGCGGTTTGTAGAGGAAAAGTCAGTGAAGGTCTGGATTTTGCTAATGCAAACGGTAGGGCTGTGTTAATCATTGGTCTTCCATTTCCACCCTTAAAGGATCCGCGAGTCATGCTAAAGCAAAGATATCTGGAGGAAATAAGGACTGCAGAAAAAAAAGTATAAATTGTACTTAACTATGTTAAAAATATCAATTCAATGATAAGATCTAATAAAACTGAATTTAATGTTTAGAGTCTAACCGGGCAAGAATGGTATCAACTTGAAGCATCCCGAGCTGTTAATCAAGCTATCGGCAGAATAATAAGGCATAAAAACGATTACGGCGCCGTTATACTATGTGATTGTAGATTTGAAAATCCAAATTTCAAAAAACAATTATCTGCTTGGCTTAGACCATACATAAAGAAGTTTACAAATTTTGGGATGATCATGAAAGAATTAAGAGAATTTTTTAGGAACGCGGAAAATATAGTAAATTTTTATCTTAACTAAATGCAATTATTAAAATATAATTAGTGATATATTTTAACTTATCAATAATTTCAGCTGCCGCAATCTAGTATCACTCATGCACAGTATGGAAACATTGACATATCATTGCCTGCTGTAAGTGCTACTTTTGAAACGACGGTATCTCATTCTCTCAGACAAAAAGCACAAAATAATTCCGCAGAAGAATTGACTAAGAATAGTTTTAACATAGATATGTATCTAGACGAAAGTGCAAAGGACAAACAGTCAGCGAAGTCCCAATCTGCAATCAATTTTAGTGCTTGTAAATTAAAAGATAATCAGAGTACGTGCGAATTAACAAAACATCGATTCGAAGAACCAATTGCAAAAAGAAGAAAAATTAATATTATACCACCTGAAATTGATTCGTATTTTTCTGCTCCTTCGACCTCTTCGTTAAAAGTTCCAGAAAATAATTCCACGCAAAATTTCAAACAAAATGATAACACAAGTAAAGACGATAAAAAGACACTGGGAAAACAATATTTGAAGGATGTAAGTAAATAACAATTCAATTGTCTTTATGTAAAAATTTTACGATTTAAACAAATAATACTCATAGGTAAAATTGGCATTATCAGCAAGTGATTATAAAACATTTGCAACTATGATACAAAGTTATACGCAAAGTGGTGATTTTGATGAGTTATTGAAAACATTGTTAAGTTTATTTCCACCTGCCGGACAGCTACAGCATTTGTTTATAGGTAAGTCTTCTGCATATCAATAAATTGAAGATATGAGATGATAAAAACAATCTGTCGAATTAAGAGTGAAAATAATTTTTTTTTTAATATTTCCATTTTTAGAATTTCAAAGTTTTCTAAAGAAACAACATATTGCAACTTTTGAGAATTATATAAAGAATTTAAAGTTGCCTTAGTGCCTACATCAATTTAGAATAAAAGATAATGGATGCTAAATGCATGTATGTATAGTTTTATTTAATTTAATTTAATTTAAATTTATATATTAATTTTTTTGTACTAACTAAAGGTTAAAAATCTGCTTAGTAATAATTTTTTTTTTTTTTTTCAAGTTTGATTAGACTACTCGTGCTAAATGTAAAATGATCATCAGGCATCATTATAGTGAGTTGAAGAAAAAATTTGAAAATATATAAAATATATAAAATATGATAGAAACTAAATCTTTTTTTACTTTAGCAAAACATTGTAAGATTGATCTTAGCAATTAAAAACATCAATATTGTGATCATGAACATATTTATATGCATATTTCACATATATTTGTACTACACGATAACTTATTGTAATCTACTTAGTGTAATCAAATATACTAATTTATTATTTAAAAAAGACTTGTTAAAACACAAAAGAAAAAGATATATATATATATAGAACATTAATTTAATTAGTCAATATATTATACACTAATACATCCTGTAAACATATTAAAAAAAAAAGGAAAGCTCTGGTATTGTTTGGTGTTAAATGATCATGATCGTCGCAATCGTGAATGATGGTAAAAAATACAAACATTTTTTTCTATGTTAATTATATATAATATGCAATTTGTGAATATTGTCCATTATACAATAAATGGACATAAATATGAAAAATTATATACACTCGCATCTCGATACAGCGTGTCTTAATATAGCGCTCGAAAAAAAAAAGATTTTATTAAAGAAATGTATAGGGAATGCAGAAATGAACGCAATGTGATCTATTGAAGAATTTAATTGCTCGCTGTTACAAGATCTCGATATATCATGTGTTTCAGAAACGAGCAAAGCGAGATTCGAGTGTATTAATATTATTTATATTAACATTATTTCTTTTTACAATTCCATGGTATGTGCTCCATGTATCTCTTTATTATTGTCAATATCGCTTTTTGCAAGCGCATTTGCAACAATATCTTGATAATACTCACAAAATACGCTGCGATTATGAGAAACAAGTATTACAAATCGGGCAGCAATGGCCGTTAGTTCCTCTTGCAACGAGGAGAGACCTGGTGGTACTTGTTGAGGCGCAGTAGATTGTGATTGAATAATTTTCTGTAGGAACTGTCTAATTCGTAGACCTAAAATGATATATTCATAGTCAAAATGTTATAATCATTAAATATATTTTTACACTTACTGACGAGATATCTGATTTTATGTTTTGTATCTATAAGATCGGCTATTTGACCTTCTAATAGCGTTTCTAATTCTAGTGATAACTGGGGAGCATTGACCTCCCGTAATGTTGTTTTTACATCTGTTTTTACTTGTAGTATGATATTTGGCATTACAGCTTTTAGATCTCTGTAACAGTAATAAAAACTGTATTAATAAATTTTGAATATATAATATAATTAATCATGAGTCACATACACACGAATACGAAGAGCTATATGTATATATAAAAAAATAATATAACATGTTTTCGATTATGATTTAACATACTTGTTTGAATGTACAGAATCCAACAGTGCATTCAAATGTTCTTTGATATTCTTTTTAAAGTTTGAAATCCCATGAATTGGTGCACCAATTGTATTATTAACCAATAATATCACAGAACCAATGATGCTCAATCTACTGGTTATGTCACGCAATTCCAAAAGTCTTCCTTGATCCAACATCAATGTCTAAATAAAAATCTTGTTTATAATCTTATCGAATATATAAAATTCTTTATTCCAATATTATTTCTATACCTCAGCATCTGGATTGAAATCCCATTCTAGGAGGTCAAGATACGCCTCTGTTAATAAAGAATGAGTAATTTGTCTTACATTGTTAGTATCAGTACTTGATGAACCTGTGATTTTTTCTAGATCAAAATGTCTCAGCAACCATTTTTCTGTGTATTGCAAGCCGTTCGAATTTATCTTTAAAAATTCAGCAAACTTGGCTTTCTCGTACTCGATACTCGAGGCAATGATATTTGGTCTCATCATTGTAATGGTAAAATTTGCCAAGTCCAATCTCATTAACTGTAACAATTCCATAATATCCTTGAACGTCTCAATGATGTCCGCTTGCTGTGACAACTCTCTGATTTTTTCGTCTCTTACTGGCGCGCATATTTTACTCATAATAGAGATTATATAGTGCCCATAATGATGAAAATCTAATACACCTTTCTCTGCTTGTTGCTTGATCAAGTCCAAATCAAGCACTTCTCTAATATTTTCTTTGATTCTCGCATTGTGTGGTGGTACGAGTTCATCCAGTGACTGAAATAAGTGAAGAATATTGTTACTTATTGTTTGATGATTCCTTCTGTTATCACAAAATAAAAAGAGAATTATTACTTCTTTAATTTCTTTCATTAAAACCAGTGCGTGCGAATAATCAGGTGGATCTTCAGCCAATTGCTCCGCTAACAGATTCCAAAAAGCTTTGTGCATTATTTCTTTTACTCGCCTATGAAAACTACCATCTTCTGGCTCCAATTTTTGCAACTGAAAATTCTTATCTACCGCAATTTCGTGCGCTAAGGCCATATTTTTCATTCCGTTGGCAGCTTTTACAATTTCGTCAAAAGATACGAATTTTGGTGGTGACGCTCCTATTAATCCACCCATCATAAAATTTGGTGTTGGTTGTCTGCTTTGACACAAGAGATACATACAAAAGAATAAATCATAACATGTATAACGTAACCTTCATAACATAATGTGAAACATTAATCATAAGAATAAAGTGTTGCTTTGTCATATATTTACTATAGATTCTAACTACATACCTATTATGAACTTCATTTTGCGTATTTGTATGTACATTAGTATCACAGTTTGTTGGTGTACCAGCATCATTTGCATTATGCTTCTGTTCATCCTCATTCTCCATTTTTTGATTGCTATATTATTATAATAAGAAAAAGAACAAATTTTATGTGAATATTATTTATAAAATAATTAGGAAGACAATTCAACTCAAGTTTGCAATAACTATCAAGGTATATTTTATATTATTGATAAAAATTATCTTGCGATAATGTAATATAACTTGTTAACTATTACTATGTTTAGTTAAATGCCTATGATATATATACACACACACACACACACATATATATATATATATGATACGTAAAATTGTGATTAGTAACAATAAAACAGTGACTTTTATATTATTTATAAAACGAAAAATAAATATAATGATCAATAAGATGAATTAATTCGAGTTTGAAATATTATTAAAAAAAAAAAACAAAAATATAACATACGTGATATAATTTTCCAGCAAGAAACAGAGACAATACAATTATTTTATCCTTGTTTAATATTGGAAAATGACAAGGATGAAATGATTCACTGCATCAACTATTTCTTGCTGGAAAATAGAAAGTGGATTTGCATCGCAATGCATTGTGCATCACTGAATTGTATTTAGCTGAATGTTACAGGAAAAATATAAATTTTTAAATTTTTTCATGATAGCAAAATCCTGTAAACGCTCCAAATTGTGTTATCAAACAAAGATAAACTGATCAAGCAGGGATGAAATTTAATAGTGTCATCGTTCTCAACTTGTAATTAAACAAGACACAGCAAAAGGTTACATCCCATATTACTCCAGCACCAATCAAAACTTTTTTCCTGACATTGTTATCAAATCACATATATTCTTCCTAATTACTTTTCGTCGATCAAAAAATATTATAACACTGAATGAATCAATCACTAATATTTATAATAATAATTGAATGTTACACATTTACGCAGCAAAATCTTTGTATAAAAAAAGGCTTGAAATTTGAAAGATTCTGTTTCTAGAACAAAGCGGAGTAATGGCCATCAGATTATGATGTAAACAAAGTTCGAGAGCGACTGCGACATACTTGTTTGGCGTAGTGCTGAGTGTATGTATGTATATATTATGTGTATGTATATACTATACTATATATATATATATGTATGCACATACGTATGTGTATATATATTTTTTAAATGACTAGCCGTAGCATGATCCGCATACAGAGTATAGCTGCTGGTTCGTCTTTAAATGCGCCTCAAGACGAAAAATAGGTCAGCCTGTGACTATAAAAAGAATGTTCGTGATATGAGGGAATTCGTGAACTGCATTTTCCGTGGAGTCTTTACCGGAGGAATTGCGATTGGGCAGGTTAATCGATAGCCACCGCAGAAGTCTTTTTCCCTGTATAGCTCTCAGGCCCGTGGATACATCGGATCTGTCTGTGAATGCGCGTGCCTGCTGGCCAGCATCCCGCAATGATCCGCGAACGAATTTGGAAACAGCTGTGCGAGACCGCGCACGGCGCGCACCTCGGACTTGTCAGATTTGACCGGAAATGATGACGCATCCTCGCAGCGCGCATTTGAATGTCTCGCAGGTATAACTTTGACTGCGTTCAGGAAGACGTTATTAGCGCTATTGCTATCATTCTATCTTTATCGCTCATTAGATGTAAAATAAAGATAGAATAATAGCAATAGCGCTAATAGCGTCTTCCTGAACGCACTCTTTGAAATCTGTTCCTTTGAACCGCACTTTTCTCTCGCTATTAAAGAAATTAATATATTGAAAAATTTGAAAAAATGCAGAAATTGCGAAAAACTTGGATTTATTCATTTGAAGGCCAATTTCACCAACGTTAAACTAACCGACAGTTAATGGGTGAATTCGTTTATACAGTCACTGCTGCAGAGAGTATCATTTTATCTTCATTGTTTATTGGACGTAAACAAAGATAAAATGATACCTTCTGCAGCAGTGACTGCATAAACGAATTCACCCAAAGTGTCAACCGTGTTTGATTGCGTTCAGCAGAGACAGTAGCTTAGTAAGCGCTTTGCGCTGATTGGATTATACATTTAGATCTAAATTGAGATAGGACTATTCTTCTAGATCTAAAAATAAAATCCAATCAGCGCAAAGCGCTTACTAAGCTGCTTTCTCTGCTGAACGCAGCCATCGTGAGTAGCTGGCAGTCAATCGGACTGTGGTCAAAGAGAAAGGTTATCCCGGCCTTTTTCGTGAGACCGTCGAAACTCTCGTATACTAGCGTCACGTACATCTATTTTAGTGACAATGGTACTAGATAGCTATAATGTCGATAAAATCGTAATGTCGAAAATGAATGTGGTGCGTGTCCGTGCTAAATTCAACACAAATAGATTTAGCACGGACACGCACCCATAGAGATAATATATTATAAATAGGTGCTTTCCATTTAATGACACAAGTCGACACAAACATCATTCTATCTTTCTTGGCATTCAATAAATAACAAAGACAGAACGATACTTGTGTCACCAAATGGAAAACACCTTATATTATCTCTATGACTGAATGCCCGAGTGTGATGTACAGTCAAGTTCTAAAGTATGAATTAAATGACATATATCATTTTATAGAAGCTATGCATGCTTAATTAATATATTTAACTCTTATATATTTAACTGTTTTCTTAAACGCAGTTTATTTTTGCGCGTTTTTATTTTTATGCATTTCCTTTACGCATTCTTTTCAAATTAAAAATGTAATTTTTAAAATTCAGCACAATACGCTTCTTATAGAAAAATACAATAACGCGATTGTTCTATAAGAATTATATTTAAAAAGTATTATTTATAAAATACCCACACAACACGAAGTCGACTGAAAGTTGATTATAAGTTGACTAGAGAAGTCAAGAGTCAACTTTTAAAAAACAGAATGCATACACACATATATATATATATATATATATATATATATGTCATATATTTATAATATAGAATATATACATACATAAGCAAGCAAGCAAGCACGCACGCACGCACGCATGCACAAAATTATAAATACATATATTTTTGAATACTTGGATGCTTTCCATTTAATGACACAAGTCGACATAAATGTTGTTCTACTTTGTCATTTGATATCGAGAAAAAGAGAATGACACTTGTCAACTTGTGTCATTAAATGAAAGACTCTTATTTCTGTATAATATGAAGAAAACATCAATAGAGTTTTTATTCATTCTTTTTTTTATTTTAAAAAGAAAAAAGATAAAATTCTGCGTAATGACGTACCTTTTGTAAATTTCACGAAACGCGCGGTTCGACTGGAACGATAGATAAAGAACATTTGCGTTTTGTATGCAGTTTAAATGGAAATACGAATCGAAATGGCTTTGTCGCACAAGTTACCCTAATTGGACGGTGTGACTCACTGCCGTCTACCTTGAATTTTTGTCAAGGTAAAATTCCTTTTTTCTTTGGTACAAAGGTAAACATTGGGAACAGTATAAAAACATTGAATTATACACTTGTGTAACAATTTTTAGTTTTATTTACATCCCATTTCTTCTTTAAAAGAGCCATAAAAGGAATATTCATGTATAACGTTCAACAATCACTGTAATAAAACGCAGTATCCTAAAAAATAATGGAATGCGCGATTTTTTTTCAAATAAAATAGTGGCTTTTTTTCAAATAAAAATATAGTGGCTTTTATGCAATAAGGTATTGATAGTTTTATACCTACACCCCTTGTAAAATAGCATTACAAAACGATAACTCTACAATAAAATATTGATTAAAAGCAATGTATGAATTGCAACAGAAAATATTTTTGGTGAAGTATTTTCAATGAAGAAATTTTTCTGATAAACATGTTTGATTAATACAAAGTATTATATATCGTAATCATGTATTTAACATTTACTTCGTATGTTACGTATTCAATAACAAGATATGGTATAAAATGAAAGAGAGACAATTACATTCTCTTCACAGATTAGCTGATTTTCCCAAAGCGTTAATATTCATTCCGCACTTGCGCAAGCCATCCGTCAATCTCTTAGCGAGATCGACATCTACCCGAGCAAAGTTTCGTACAGCTCGTTCGACGATGAATGTCGAAGCATTGCACAGACTTGCGACCATATTCTGCACTAATCGTTCTCTAGCTGGCTCGTCGAGAGTCTTCTTCCAGAAGGTAGTAACTTGACCAAAGTCATCCTCATCCACGGGATCGTAACGATCCACGTCTCCGCTTGCGTGAAACGGTGGTGAACGAGCAGCCGGACATTCCTTCGGTCCACTGAAGCTGTTTGGATAATAATTTGGTGCACCGCCATGATTATAGATCGGCATATTACCATCTCGTTGATAGTGTATCGCGGAAATCGCCTAAAATTAGTATATTACATCAGTCGAAAAACTTATATTAAACTAATATTAAAAATATTGTATCTCATATTAATTTTATGAATAATATAATATAAATATAAATATTGATACGATATATCTAATTGATAATTTGCGTACATGTAAACACACAGTGCAATGTATTATATCATTATGTTTATATATATATATATATATATATATATATATATATATATACATATATTATTGACAACAGAGATTAGATTCACAACGAAACATTTCAAATAAAAATTTGTTGGTTTCTAATGAAGAATTAATTATTAACAAAAAATAAGAAAATTTTTAAGATTTTTTTAACAAAAAATTGAAATTCATTTTGTTTTTTTTAATATCTATGTTTTTCTATCCATATTATTATGGTGTGCAAAAAGTCGAATTCAACGATATAGATTAGGTATCATTTTGATTCAATTTTATTTAAGCTTAATTTATTAAGCTGTATGTTCCAATTTTTGTACATATGTTATATCGATGATTCATGGATAATACATGGACAATACATGAATAATACTATTATAATACTATATATAATACTACTATATATAATACTATATATGTTCTTTAATACTCATGTTTGTTTATGTTTCGGTCTCACTGTTTCAATAGATCAATGTTTCATAAGTATCAATAGATTTGTGGATTATGTTTTAAATATTAATTGAATTATCTTGAGATCCAATGAATAAAATGATACATAATAATATCTTTGAATTCATCTTTTTGTATATTATAAGAATATGGAAAGAAAAATATATTTTCTATTAAAAAAAAAAAAAACATAAGTTGACTTCAATTTTGTGTTAAAAAATAAACAATTTTGAAATTTTTCTTATGCGATTAAATCTTTATTAGAAACCAACCACTTTTGTTTGAAACATTTTGTCATCAATTTCGGCAGTATTTTAAAAATCATAGCTGTCGAGGAATATTCTGTATACATATATGTATGTACATATACATACATGTATATGTTGATCAAATTAAATTCAATATTTTATATATATATAATATAATTAAATATTAATAAATAATTATTTCATCGAATGATAGCCTATATTACTCGTTTAAATCACGTAATTACTAGCTTAAATAATATCCGATTTTTATTTTAAAATTGTTAAACACATATAATTACAGATAGACATGACAAGATTTTAATTAATCTTTTTATATTAATATAATTTATGTCTATGATTAAATAATTTGTGAGAAATTTATGAAATATAAATTAAAAGTTATAAATTGTTAAAATTTGATTTTTCATTACAAAAAAATGAAGAAAGATTATTAAAAATTATATTATTTAGTTATAAAGTTTATGATTTCTTTTGAAAAAAATAAAGACTCTCACAGTATATTAAACTATTATATAAGAACATAAATTAAAGCCGTATATAGTGTATTTTAAAATTACAAAATGTTACCTTATAAGGACAATTCACTGGCAACTGGAGATGATTCGGACCCAGACGATGCCTATGAGTGTCACCATAGGCGAAGAGTCGACCTTGCAACATTTTATCAGGACTCGGTTCGATACCAGATACCATATGCGCCGGATCAAAGGCCATTTGTTCCACGTCGGCAAAATAATTCTCAGGATTGCGATCCAGTACTAATTTACCCACCTGTATCAGTGGATATTCCTTGTGCGGCCACACCTATAAAAAAAATTCGTATAGTTTCCAAAAATTATCTGCTAAAATGTCAAGATAAATTATCATATTAAATATTCTATGTAGTAATTACCTTTGTTAAGTCAAACGGATTCCACTTGAAGGTCTTTGCTTGTTCAACGGTCATCACTTGGATGTAAAATGTCCAAGATGGATATTGACCCTTAGCAATAGCATTGTAAAGATCTCTGATCGAATAATCAGGATCGGAAGAACTGAGTTCGGCGGCTTTCTCTGCAAGAATATTCTTGATTCCTTGATTAGTCTGAAATTATTAAATATTTATAATCAGATGAATAGATCACACATTATTTTTTCTGGTTATAAAATAAATTATTATATTTAAAATAAATTTAAAATAAAATAGACCTTATAGTGGAATTTGCAATAAACCATTTCATTCTTGCTGTTCACCAGCTTAAACGTATGTGAACCATAACCATTCATATGACGATGTCCATCGGGAATGCCACGATCGCCGAAGAGGAACATAACTTGATGCGTTGTTTCGGGTCTGAGAGAGATGAAATCCCAAAACATGTCAGCATCCTGAAAAAGATTTTATTAATATATGCAATACAATATATGCTTTAGCTTTCATGATATAAGAAACATATTTGCACGAATGTTTTAACTATAAAAAATTGTTCAATTGTAATTTATAAACAATTTGCAAATTCGAGCGAACTTTCAAGTGAGTTGCTGGATTTCTCTTCTGTGTATGTATGAAACTCGGGAAGAAGAGGGGATCCTTAATAAAGAAGATCGGTGTATTGTTGCCCACGAGATCCCAGATACCCTCCTCAGTATAGAATTTTACGGCAAATCCACGTGGATCCCTAGTAATAAATAAGATGTAATAAGCAGAATGTAATAAGCAGACCGATAATAATTATAGATAAACCTATATGCAAGAATATATGCGTTTCATTTTTATTTTATTTCGTCACTCGAATTAGTTACATCAACTAAGAAAAACGTAATTTGAACGGCATGCATTCCTTGTGAATCATGTTCCCGATTGCATCACATTGAACGATGGAAAGTTACTCTACCACAAAAAGCATTTGAGTGCGATATTTGCGTTGTAGATACGCACGTTACTTACTAAGGCAACATAAAGATTCATGCGTATGCGTTCTTTGCCAAGAAAAATAAAACATTTATATGTGAATATTGCATCGTATTTATTTCACAATATATTCATTAAAACAACTATTAATATATATATATATATATATATATATATATATATAATATGATTTATAACATTATATTATAATATGAAATATATAATATAAAATATAATTCATGTACTTTCCAGTTTAGGCAGAAAAATCTAACTGATATATGATGGATGTGCAAAAAAACAAGTGAAAGGTGCAGTTGTTATATCTCCTTCAAATATTTATTAAATACCAGATTCTGCATCAGAGTTAAATAATATATCATAATATTGACTATTTATTACCTGACAGTGTCAGCAGAACCGCTTTCACCACCGACAGTAGAACATCTTACAGCAATGGGAGTCTTCTTTCCGATGCTAGAAAATACCTTAGCTTTACAATATTTGGTGATGTCATGGGTAACTTCAAAATAGCCAAACGCACCTAAAAAAAGAAAAAATTATGAAGTTATTTACTAATTATGATAAAATTAGTAAATATTTATACACATAATCGTGCGTCCAATCCTATTGTAGAAAAATGGATTTATTTCATAACTAAAGTAAAAAATAGCATGGAATATATACTCGTTTTATTGAATTAGCCAATTATAATATAAAAATAATCGTATTAGCGTTATAATAATCCCTATTAAAATAAATACCTATTAAAAATGTCCATCTTTTCACAAAGAATTTCGCATGTTTCTTATGGAAAAATTATCCTGATCAAATTACTCCGTTCTGAGATATATTGCAGTTTTTATGATTCTGAACAAATTTCTCTATTGCCACACAAAAAATCAACGGGTAAAAAAATGGGGTATAACTTCTTAAAGTCATAGAAATCACTTGAGTGTCTGCCATATCTGTTTAAGATTTGTTTAACTTGATGCCTTTTTTTAAATATAATGAGTACATATTTCTTTAAACGAGCTTCAAATTGTGCGGACAGAATCTTGATGTTTGATTGCCTTCAAAGTCTTGATATTTCGAAAAATTTAGAATATTAGCCTTTTCATTTAATTTTAAAGGAAAGAGCTTGTTCTAGATCTCATCGAAATATTGGCTTTAAAGATTGATGAAGACAGCATCGACATTCATTAAAGTTTTATGTGCTGTGAGAATTTGAAGCCCGATCGTTTAAAGAAATTTATAAAGTCAAAAAGATGGACATTTTTAATAATTATGATTATTTTTATTGTAATTGATCAATTCAATTAAACGAATAATTAATTATGAAATAAATTTATTTTTTTTAGTAATAAAATTTATGACACGATTAATTGTAAGTACATATTGAGTACAGTGATAATACAAGCACATATGCATGCTATGTGTTAGTAAGTATGTAAACTGAAAAAAATTGAAAACGTACCGGCACCCTTCGCGTGCACAACTCGTTCAGGAATTCTTTCCCTAGCGAAGTGTGACATTTCGTCCAAATAAACGAAGTCTTGCAGTAACATAGGTCCACGAGGACCAACCGTGAGGCTGGCCTTTTTCTCGGCAATAGGCGCTCCATTAGCGGTTAATAATACGGGTGCCTCACCCTATAAAAAATAAATTCAAAAGAATTTATAAATAATCGACTAATTACGCGAAATAAATTTATTTATAGCGCTGTTCTCATAAATATTCCATTATATCTATCAGCAGATATAGTCAATTTCATTAAAGTTTCACGAGGAATACATGATTCTATTAAAAATTATTCAAATAAGAAAACGATCTTTTCTTAATTGCGTCCTTTTGCACGTAAAATTTTATATTTTATTATTAACATTACCACAATATATTTTTTACGTTGTTAGA
Source organism: Cephalotes varians (assembly GCA_037157785.1). NCBI lineage: Eukaryota > Metazoa > Arthropoda > Insecta > Hymenoptera > Formicidae > Cephalotes > Cephalotes varians. Next base: position 530,702 of record JANQDE010000087.1, read on the forward strand.
TCTGAGAAATTCTGTTATACATGTTGAATTTTTTAATTATTATACACAGTGCACATAAATGAACAATATTTAATTCTTTTAAAAGGTAGCTCACGTTTTGAAAAGCTAATAAATAAAAATAAACAGCACAATATACAAGTTGGCAAGTAAAAATAATGAATTCTTTGCAAAAATAATGAATTCTTCCAAAATATAGTAAATATATAAGAGTCAACCGGGTTGCGATAGATATCTATATCCGAATTGCGTTTATCGGTTCGTATTAGCCTGTCTCCATGATTAATTGTTTTTAACATAGCAACTGTACAAAAGTTCCATTACACAGTCGGAAATCTTGTGCGTCTGATTAGGCTTTTTCTTTTTCTTTTTCCAAAATGCAAGAGAAAAACCACGACAAACCGCACAGTCTTCACTACTCATTTTGCTAATAAACAATTTATAAGCGAGCGCAAAAGCCTTTTATATGATAAATATCGCTATAAAATCTTAATATGATAAAAATAATCTCGTCCGTCGATCTCGTAGGTGTACGAGATTCGCGCAAACGGCACTTCCAAAATTCTATCTATCATCTAAGACTGGTGACCTACTTCGTCGTTCCGTTACGACAATTATCGTCCACTAACTGAAGTATCAGCAGTGATATAATCACCTTGTTACTTGCAACGTTATTGTTTTCTCTTTTTTTCTTTCTTTAATTGTAACTCACTAGTTTCATTGGGTAAGCAATTGCCGCAAGCTACTTATCGAAAATCAGTAGATAACTTTGATTGTGCACTAGAACATGTTAAACGCAAAAAGTAAGTTACGTATCATGCAAATGTTGTGTTACGTTTTGTTGCTTCAAAAATGATGTTTCATCATGATTCATCTTTCTGCTGTATACATAATTTTCTCTACATAATAAATATCTTTGATAGCTGTTAAAATCATATTATTACAAAGAATCATATCTTTCATATCATTAAAAAAAATTTAGAATTTTTACATAATTTTTCAGAATTTCTATATTACTTTCATTCTTATATAATTCCAATTCCTATATAATTTTATAACATTTTAGAAAATTTCTCTTTTGTACAAATTGGAATTCTTTTCAAAAAAACTAAGAAAGTCTTTTCTAGAATTCTATGAAAATATTATGAGATATTACGAGAATTTTTTCCAGAAATAACATTTGGTTAACATTTATTACAGAATCAACAGTTTCAAAATATAATTATTAGAAAATATAATCATCTCTATTTCTTAAATTTATTAGAGATAATATTATATACGTTATGATACACGATATGTTATATTTTTTAGAGATATCTTTACAATATATATCTATTACGAACGAAAGTTAATATTAATTAAAGTGTAACATGTATCTTAATTAATTCTATCTAATAACTGATGTTATAATATTAACAACTAACGTATTAATACTCGTATTAATAAGAGTGCTAGCAATACATCGTATTATGAACATACTTTTTATGCTGGGCGCTAGACTATGCGCGATTCGAGGTGATTTGCGTCCTTTGATTTCGTCAAAAAAACCGCTTCGCTAGTGAATTGACACGAATATTAAACGACGCAAACTCGACGAGTATGTCCATTTGTATTGTTTGCAAATCTTATATGAATAGAAAATTGCGAGTTTTAAACTGTTTCCGATCACGAATCGCGCATAGTCTGGCGCAATCTCCATTAAAAATTTGTTAGACAAATATAAAAGATCCAGATATTAAATATGTTGTAATGTTTTAAATATATACTGTTAAATATATACTGTTTTAAATATACATCAAATTAATAACACATATATTTTCTGTTGCGCGATAATCAATAATAAATAATATTATTATCAGTGACAGAAAATCTAAGAAAGTCTAAAAAAGAGATTCCTCTTCAGGAAGTGACTTTCAGGAAGCCGCATTATATCAGCTGCATGAAATTACGAGTAGTTTCTGTTCTTAAACTAGTTGATCGGCGGAACGTTGTTAATATGCAGAGATACACTGATTTTTCTAAAACTCGATCTAATCACGCGAGTTTGTGGCCTAAGAGATTAACGAACAACGCACGCCGGACATCGCAATATCTGGGAACTTCTTTTTAACATATCACAATGTATATATGTTGTTTTTCGTTGTTGTCAACTTGATACGCTCATCGTGACTCATTGCTAATTCTTTTGGAATGCAAATTATGCACGGATAAGTACATTTTTTGCTTTTTGAATGTCTCGAACAAACTTCACTTGAACGAGATGTGCTGCAAAATAAGTGATTTGAGAATTTAATCTGTTTTATTTGTTTAATCTATAGACGCGATTATTATAAAAATACCGCGTTCATCTGAATAATATTTAATTTATTCGTATCTGCGTTTTGTCACGCCATAATGACGCAACTTTAGTTATTTTCTCAACCATATCTATTAAAACATATAATTTACTTGGCGAGATGAATCTAAATAAAAAAAACAAATTCACTAATGCGACATACGTTTCTTAATCACATCTACAGAGGTGATAATAATAGTCATAATTTCTACGATTAAATGTCTGAAGATGTAATACATGGTAAAGATCGCGAATCACGGAGAGAATGTTAACGCAGAGTCTCAAATATGCCGTGATAAATTGCGATTGCGTGTAAATTGCATCGTAACATTTTAAACGTTTTATAATTTTTATCTTTTCTTCGGATTTTCAAACAATGTAATTCTTTGATTATCAAGATCCTTTAATTATGGAGTTTTTTGCGAAAGAAACGCATATATTGTATATTTCTTAGTTTCCGGATGCAAGTTGAATTATTATAATTTCAAGAATTGTAAAAACGCAACTACCGAGACAAGAGATTTGCATGACAAACGTATTACAAAATTACAAAAATGTATACAAAATTTATATTTATTAAATTATGACATGAGGATTTTTATAACAAAATTGTCGAAGATTTTGCGTCGCAAACTGAGTTTTAATTGTGACTTGTTTATATAAAATGAATAGTATCTTAATATCACGTATGTACGCGGTTCTTACAAAGCACTTCCACATTTCTTTTGAATGAAAATGATAAGTATGATATCAAGGAGTTGACATTAGCGTTTTATTGGACATTTTTAGGATAACGTTAAAAAAAAAGCAAAATTAAAATGTGAAACAAAATAAATTTCTAAAATAATATAAAATTGATCGAAGAGCTCAAAAACTACATTGGTGGGAACACTAATACTCTTCGATCAATATATAAAATTTATCGCGCAATCTTGTTGCGAATGCAATACTGCGAGTTTGTTCTGCAAGTATAATCTAGCCTACAACGCGCGTATTATGTAGTAAATGTATTCTTGCGCAATGTATGCAAACTGAGGAGTATCATTAATCACGATCATTATTCGTGCAATTTATACCGACTTATATTAGCCAGAAGCTTGAAATATATTGCTACGATAAACCAAATATATCGGCAAATACAAGATTTTTTTTTAATATAGATCGATAATCGATGAAGTATTAATTAAATTTAATTTAATTTAATTTTCACGTATTGTAATTTGTAGTGTACAAACATTTACTTTTTAACTATGAAATATTGATTACGCTTTTTGTTTTACACTTGATCTGCGTTGTTTTTATTATAGCTTTTCTTTATCGTTATAAATTAAAACATTCCCCGTGACATTTCCCGTAATGCATTGAATTCATCTTAATGTTCCCCACAATATTATGAAAAAAATCGTATAGTGCTATTAAAAAATAATTTTGAATTTTTTTCAAGGTCATTTTCTAGAAAAAATTTTTGATTTTTTTAGATCGCAAGTTATAGCTTGCGTAAGACAAAGAAATGTTTTTTTTTACAACCTTTCATAAATATTACAATAATAATGCAAAAGTTAGAATGTTAGAAGCATCCAAATCTTTATGTAATTGTTCGAAAGTTATTAAAATAGATAAATATTACAGTATTCGTGAAAACGAACACATTGACAGTCGCGTATCTTGACAAAACGCGTACTTTGAACTTCTGATATGTATCAATACATATTGCTACACATTTACTTTCCAGTAAACTCATAATGGATCATTATGCATATATAGAATTGTCAACATAATGAAACCGTGACAAACATATATTTGAGTACTTTGCACCTTTATACTTCGGTATATCGAAGAAAAGAAAAACTTAGCGATGATTTTTAGCATTTTTTTTTTTAAATTATAGTAGAACCACTTTAAAAATTATATTATATAATGTTGATTTTAAACTATTTCAAAACATAATTTTTTTCGTGAATGAATCGATTCCATGCCATGTAAAGAGCTTCAAAAAAAATTGATGTTTATTGCAGATATTTTCTTATCAAATGTATGTGACACGGTATAGTGTCTTGCGCCAAGTGTATACGCAACGCGAGATCGCTCCGTGTATCTATACGTCAAGTGTACGCGAACCGGCGAGTATCTGAGATTTTCAGATCTCAATAACGGCTGAATCGATTATATAATCGATAATGTAAATTTTATCTTATATTTTATCGGTAGTAAAAATTATTAAATTAACAGAGGCATCCGCTGCGTATAATTAGATATTGATTTTTGCGGAGCCATGAAGCTCTCCGAAGAATTAATTGGTAAATTAAGAATGGCATTAATCTCGACCGTGAGAATTAAAATATCAAATTATAAAATAACAAGAATTTTGTGTTAAATCGAATAATATAAAATTTTCGAACTTTTACATTCTTTGACACAGCATGCAATACGCGATTGTGTGTATATGTATTTTATTTGGCAAAATATCTTATGCAAGAGATATAAATCAAAATAATAAAAACAGAATTAACAGTTTTGTTCTTAGTTTTGCGAATTGCAAACTTAATCAATTGATCATAAAGAGTGAGTCCTGCCGAAGTATATGAATGAGGAAGTCGTTAGATTGAATTTTTAAAGAATTCGTTTCTTTTTAGTGAATATTTAAACTCTAATCTAAGTGAGTAAAAAAATTTATTATTTAATTCTCTCCACAAACAAAATGCTGCAGATATTTTTCAATAAATTGATCATGTTAATTGAAAATTGGTCGAAATCATCCATAAATGCCTCAATGGATGTATCCAGAAGCGCAACCGCTCACTGAGTGCTCAGTGAGTTCTTGTATCTGATTAGCGTATTCCATTAGATCTAAAAATATAGACCAATCAAATGCAAGAGTTCACTGAGCTCTCAGTGAGCGGTTCAACTTCTGGATGCATCCATTATGTGAATGTAGGTACATATTGGAACACGTGACGCGTTTTTTATTCAAATATTTGTGCATCATAATTGATACGTTATCATTCCTTGTCCTTGACATTCTCGTATAAACAATCGATAATAATACGTAATACGTAAGTATTTGAAGTTCACGCATGTTTTCTGATATGCGTGAATTTACGTGTTAATTTTTTGTTGCACAAATTTTTTTTTAACATATTTTGCTGAATCTTAATATGTGAAAATTTTTAGTATTATTGATTTCAAATCTGCAGTTAAAATTTGAAAAGTCAAATTGGCGGATCCAATATCGAAGAAATCTTTGCTACTTTTTTGAAAAAAATCACGTTCTTAGCTTAATCCAGAACTAACGACAAGGACATGACGAAAAGTCTCAAATACACTGCAAATATACTGCAAATATAAGATTTCAACTAAATATATGTAATTTTTCAAAATTTTTAGTCATTTTGACCGCTATGTTGCTGGATTTGCTATTTTCAATTTTTACATTTTATGATATAAGTGATATAATTGCAATCTTTTTTCAAATATAAATAAATATAATATAATATTAAATAAAATCTTCTTTCGAATATATTCATTTTATATCATTAGATCTATTTTCTACTAAAGTCACAATTTTCTAAACGCTATCAATCTCAATGCGCATATCGATAAGAAACCGACGCCATTGTATATATTGTACATGCTAATTAATTCATTACTATTTGCAAAAAACATGTTCTTTTTTTGTTAAAAATGATATGGCTCGCGAGCACAAATATTGTCTATTGAGAAATAGCCAAGTCATTCTCCTTTCGATAATAATTGGCGAATAATAATCTCACGCATGCATACAAAGTTAAAAAAATACACGATTATAAAGTCTAAAATAGTCGAGCTTGTTTTGATCTTTAAAAACAATCACTCTTACATGACATGACGAGGATTGAGCACCACTGTAATAATGCGATACGTCACATATATGTGAAAGAGAGAGAGATAGATAGATAGAAATCTTACCTTGAATTTTCTCTTGTAATCGTTCAGTTGTTCCGAAGCGGGATCCCTTGGGCAGGCCATTTCGCTGGTTGATCTCTTGCAGCTATTGTAAAATCGTCCAATCAAAAATACGTGAAGCGCAGAATTCAACACGACGCAGTTTACAGACACAAATGGGTCTCGCAACGTTTTACTGCAACTGGTCGGCGACGAGAGCAACGAGCTTTTATTATGTCCGTGCCGGAATACGACGGACAAGAACGATGATGGGTGGGAGCGCGTGCGACTGGCGGCAACTTCGGTGGAAGAGCGGCGATATCATTAGAAAAAGCCGACCCAAGTCTGAGCCCTTAGTAAAAGTGTTCCGAAATGCTGAAAGTGCGATTACAAAACTCATTATAATTAATATAATGCGAATTAAACGCAAGAAGAAAAATGAAAACTCTTATTATAAAATAGAAATATTTTTATCTATTTTCATTAGATATTTTCAATCTCAAGATTCTCTTATATAATAAGGGAGAGGAAAAGATATTATGCCCCCCCCCCCCATTATATTTATATTTTGTACATGTAGGCGATGGAAAAACTAACGGAGCTGACCGAGATTCGAAAACTCGGAATCCTCCTTAACACTTATAGCGTTTTCCTTTGGGACGTACTGAAGGTGTACTTAGTGTAGCCTTGCACCGCACCAGGTGCGTAGTAAGCGCTGCATTCAAGTGGTGTACACACACTTTATGCTGTCGTATTTATTTATTGCGCTAAAATCTTGTTCCCGATTGACTTCTATGTGTTTACAATTTAAATTCCATACGTTTCACACCTTTGAGGCAGTGTAACAAAATCACACTTCGTGCATAAAACTTGCATTACATCGCAGCCACAGAAACACACTACACTGTCTGAATGCTGCACCAGTGGGCGATAGTCAAGGGAAAACGCTATTGGCGTGCTACCATGATTGCTCCACTACACTCGCTATTCCGATCTAACCGATCTTACGGCCCTGCATTTCTAGCTTGACTAATCCTGATACCACATTCCCAAATATGCTATGTCTACTAATGCCGAAGCTAATATTCAATTACACTATAAGTTCGATTTAAAGTTCTTGGCAAACAGTACAAATTGAATTATACTTTTAGATTTAAATTGAGATAGAACCATTCTTCTCTAGATCTAAAAATATAATCCAATCAGTGCAAAGCGCTTACTAAGCTGCTTTTTCTGTTGAACAAAGCCAACATTTATATGTAAATTTAAATTTTTTCAGTTCAAACTGCGCACCAAATATTGGACTTTAAACGCAATCGTAAACTGAAGTTAAATTTATAATATATCACAAATTATATTAATTATCAAATACGATATCATCAGCATCTTAAAATTAATATTTAAATTTAAAAAAATGGTTACGTCAAAATAAATCGATTTTAGAAATAGAGTGATTCTAAACTTATGAAATATTTATTACTTAAGATGTTATTTATAAAAATGTAGCGTAACTGTTGTTACATCCTAGATTCTATGATTTTCTTATTTCGCGAACGTTCGATAATAAAATAAACAATCTGTTAAGATAAGAGACAGATAAAAACTGAGCGTTAACGATCATCTATCGGGAAGCGAGCTATAATACCGCTAGAATTTTCTATTTTCTTTTTTTTTATTATTTATTTCATGTAAACACGGCATAACAGAAAACGTAAGAAACATTCCAGACGAACATTGAATTGAAATAAAATAAATAGAACACGATTTTGTCGGTTTCGTTTGATTCGCACTAATAAAAATTGATATCAACGCATGCCAGGGATTCCAAATGTTCAAAAATAATAAATAAATATTGTCTAAATGTATAAAACATCTTCCAAACGGAAGTAAAGCATTAATGCGGATCTTGTGAAATCCTATCAATAAATGCAAGAAAACACGAATCTCCATTATCTGTAAACTTTTATTGAGGTTCGCGATATCATTTAATCTTGAAAAATAATAGAAACATGCTCTATCAGTTTGTAAACACAAGACTCCAAGAATTGTATTTTCTGCAACAATTAATAAAAAAGAAATCGCCGACAGATAAGAAAGCGAGTAAGATAAATAATATTTTTCGAAATCGCTGAAAGGAGTCACCCTATATACAAATGTTGAATCAACATCTCTGTTAAATTGCAATATTGCGAATATTGTATCAACGTTGCGAAATGTAGATTCAATGTTGAAAAGACATTGCAGAAATATCGAATGTCCGTTGAATGCAATATCTTGATGTTTTACACATGTTGCAATTCAATATTCAGAAAAATTGATTCAACATTTATTCAATATCACAATTTCCAAGAATTTTAAGTCTCTAAATTAATTTTTACACAATACTGAACGAAATATCATCAAAATACATTTTACTTTCAATTTAGAGCCTTAGGTCGTCTTCAAGAAATTATTTCATTAGAACACAAGTGAAAAATTTGATAATGTTGCACTTTTTTATCCAATTCTAATTTTTTAAACGTGAGAAAGAAAAGCGTCGTGGTTATCTGTCGATGATGTCGCGTACTATTTCCGAATGAGCGAGTTTAGTGAAAGGTTAATTTCAAAAGATAATAATTTGTTCAGTGTTGCAGAAATATTAACAATCAATAGAAAACTCAACTTAGATTCAACGTTGAAAAAAACATTCACACTCCTACATTCAACATTGCAATATCTCAGCAACTTCTTTCAATGTTCTGTGTCGTATAAATTTATCTCTGAAAAACGGATAAATAAAAAACCGAACTCAGTACGCACGGTCGATCCGCAGATGTCTATGAAACTATTAATGGATTACAGTCGGTTGCAGTCGGTAAAACGTTGGGACAATCATTATGATTCACCCTCTATAGGATTTTCTTACCCTCATTTGGGTATTTTCTCTTATTTTGGAAAAGGATTTTTTTATTCTATTCTAAAGAAGTATAGCTATCAGCTCCTTTCTGATTGGTTAAGAGACGCAAATGCAAACGTAGACGCAATCGCCAATCGCTAGTGTGATACGGGCATTAGATGCTTATTAGCATAAAAATTATTAAATTGTTTATTAATTTAATATATGTGAATTAATTATTCCAACTTTATGCAAAAGATTGTGCATTAAGGAGATGCTGACCAAACGGCTAAATTCGAACGATAATAAGACTTGTTTAAATCAGAACTAAAAATGAAATGACAAGACACAATCGTCGATAATGAAAGTGACAAGAGCAATATGTTTTGTATTGCTCTATACCGATATCTCGCGCGCGCACACATTTTCGTATAAATTTTTTGTCGGCAGCAGAAATCAAGCAAAACCTGATGATTAGTGATAGAAATCGAGCAGGTTTTGCTGCTTTTATCGGTATTCGGATAACCAAATGTTTGCATTATGACCGCATAGTGCAGGCATGCGTAGCATGCTGTCATTGTGACGTCCAACTAATTCCGCACCTGACGGATACAGTCACGGTACATCGTGTTCAATTCGCTCGTGCGTTGTGCAAGCATTTTGCTTTACGCAAAATTTTTTTATCCAATTTTCCGATTGGATTGTTACTAACACGTGAAGGGCTCACTGACAGCCTACTCAGCTCCTCCACAGAAAGAACAAAATGAGGGCAACAATTTTTTCTTGTCGATTTACAAAGCATATAAATAGCGTATTATTATATAACTTATTTATTGAATTTTGCTTAGGTAGGAAGGCCAGCTGAGCAGAGGTCAATATGGTTTATTTACGAGAGCAAGATCGATTTGCTGTCGCACTGCTCACGGATAAGCGAATTCTTTTTGCATCCATTACGAACAGAAAAACGATTTCTTTCAAAGCAACTGATGTAACTCCATAGAAATAAAAAATATACTTCTGAAATTACCAGAAAAGAATTTTTTTTAATTCATAATGATCATCTATGCTATTTGAGGTCCTAAACTGTAGGAATTACCGACAATTACAGATGGATAAATTTCTCTGAATTGGCTGTACTGCAAAACTTTTTTACACAATTAAAGTACGCCCAAAATCAAAGAGCGAGACGGTCGATTTCATCGAGAAGATCGAAAAAAAGTTTAAAAATTAAATTAATTACATTTATATTGTTTTTCTTTTCGACTCAGTTGTCACCTAAACGTTTTCTTAATATAAAGTTCTATAGCTCATATGTACAAAATAAGACCGTTCCGCACTTCGAATTACATGAACGAATAATTCTGAGCTTATAGAACTAAGATTGAAAGCTTAGAAAAAAAGATTTTAATTGCATTGCAAACTACACGTATGTGTAATTGCGTGCGATATTGATGCAACAATATGTACAGTGATATATTAATGTTTTATAAATCGTATAAGATATGTATATAATGTTGTAAATAGTGTGTGTGAATCGCATTCAATTGAAACAATTAAAACAAAAAATTTTAGGAGGTCAGTCTTGACTTTAGGATCCTTTTAAAGTGCAATATTTTTTTTAAGTGTGTGTGTGTGTGTGTGTGTGTTACATAATCGAATTTTAATTGTAGTGAGTAGTTGCGTTTATTGTTAATTTTATTGTTAATAACGTTTATTGTTAATAACAAATAGCTGCAAAATAAAGCAAAAATATTGAAAATAAAGCAAACAGAAAAATGTAACATGTACAGGTTAAATGACACACGAATAATTTGTACTTATAATACAGATGATGAATGTAATATGATAATAAAAAGTATACCTTAAAATATGTACTGATCTCTATACTGATCAAATTATCACTTTGTTCAGAATATCATTAAAAATAACAAAATTATGTCCGTGAGACTAAATAAGCCCAAGCGACAGCTCGACAGTTCACTGCAGTTATTAGATTGCATTTTGTTCAATAAAAATAGAATTTCATGTCCCTCAAATGTCTTTCGCTAATTTCTGCTGTGATATGAAAATAATTCAAGCAAATATATAACTTGATATAATATAAATCGATCAATGCACGCACGGAAAAATTAATATATATACATATAAATAAACTTCAATTTTTTTAAATTAGTAGATCCATCTGAATCATAAAATTAGGAAAGCAAAAATACGAATAAGCACGATAACGATAGTAATAAAACTCTTAACGAGTCTTATTATATTATAGAAATAAATAGAATGTATCAATCATAATACAATTAATTATAAACATTTTTCTTCATTTTAGGAAAGTTAGGACGGTAACATTTGTATCTTCTTCTTCATCTTATTTAGATGGCTCGTGATCCCCTAGGTATGCGGGAATCAAATAGACCAGAAAATCCACAAAAAGATTACGATAAGATCAAAATCAATACGATGCACAAGGATTGGCTCCTTCAAAAAATTTTTAGATACAACATTCGAAACAGGACGAAACACGTCCGCCCCGCTCAAACTGCGTCACACAACTTAGTAATATTTGTATTACATTAATTCCAGCAGAACTATGGGAGAAGTTAGCAAGTGATCTAGTTCCGTAACTTTGTTTATTAATGTCGTTACAACACCACCTGAGCCAGGTATAATTCCAAACTTGACATTAAAAAGCCGGCTTGTACGATAATGCGCAGTCCTCTTATCGCACTTGTCTAAATCGCATTTTATTGGTGAGAATTTACAAAATTTCATCAACCCGAATATCAATTGGCTCGGAGAATTAAATTGGCTGAGAACTAAAGAAAAAAAAGGAGCAAACATTCTTCTTCGAAACATAATTCTCATTGTAAATAATACAAACATGATCGGATCGCCATTCTACTTCTTTGGTAACGTACTAAAGATGGAACTAAGAGAATAGAGGATAAATCTTACGTATTAAAATAACTCGTTTACGAAAAGAAATTAAATAACGGATCTAACGACACTATATAAACATTTTATTGTTATTTACATCATTGGCCAGTCGCTGCTAATAATCTTGTAAACCGCTATGAGCCGAGCATAATCTAATGATACTTGATCAAAGAGGGAAAAAGAGAGAAATATATATGTAATATATGTATATATATATGTGTGTATGTATATATTATTATTATCAGTATGCTCGACACAATGTACGCGAATAAAATCGATTAGGTCTGGAAAATAATATACTCTCCGACGAAAAATTAATATTACATTATGCTTAGGAATCTGCCCGAGTTTACACGCATCTTTTGCATATATGTATAACAGCGACTGAGAAATATTCCCGCGACAGGTACATAACGCGAAGTACTTTGAATGAATGTTTTTATTGTAGCAACGGCAGCTTCAAAACTCATCCTGCATTATAATATCGTCGCATTATCACAATGGTTAGTTGAAATAACGCTACCTCTCCATTCATAAAATGTGATATTCTAAAATGAACACTTGTGAGAAATTCTCCGGCACGTGTCACTTAAACAATTTGATCCTATGTACGCAGGCTTAAGTTAAGGAATGCGCGGCTTAACAAAAAGAAATATAATTCAGCATCGGAATTGAAAATAGATCTGTTCTTTGTAATTGAACTAGTATATATTTATTATACTTAAAATTAAAGATATATATATTTAAAGTTTGGCAAAAGAGTGAGAAAAGCGTTTGGGGAGATGCTATTAGCGCTATTGCTATTATTCTCTGTCGTTCATTAGACGTGAAACAAATAGCAATAGCATTAATAGTGCCTCTCCGAATGCAAAGAGTTTTATTGCAGTCCAGGATAGCGACAAAGAACAGGCCTAATGAATCCTGATGCGTCGACAAAAAAATTTATAAACTCCCTGAAAACTCTGCCTGTACACAAGCAAAAACATCACACGGTGAATCTGCTTCCACTATGGAAGAATATCGTGATAACTGATGACATGATTCAGAAAAATTCAAGATTCGATACTATCGTTTTCACTCTACTAATATGAAAAATCGTGATAATTACTTTGGGAATTATTAGTGTACTCTGCTACAATCGTTATATTAGTATGTCTAGGTATAGATAGCACACATTAATTCGCAGCGACGTTCGCTGGAGGATCGTTCGCTCGAATATCAATGATTCACAATCCATAATCTGATAATCCGTGATCCGGTGATCTATCAATGTCACATATAATGCCGCATTGCAACCAGTCAGTAAGTCACACTTGTCCATAGGCTAGCCGTTGATTGACATCGATAAGGGACATTGCACTTGCCACACTATCAGGTGACTCTGTTCGCCGTGTTCTTCGTTGTTGACTGTAGTATTCGATCGGTCCATGCTTTCCTCCGTCTCCTCTCCATCACCTGGAAAGTAATTCAAATGTAAATGTTATTAGTAGCGAATGGATATCTCCAAATGAAAGGAAACAGGCATAAGTCGCGTTTTCTACAAGACAATGCATGATAGATGGGAAAGCCCAACCCCCAGAGAATAAAATATATGATATACTATCGCTTTTAAGAAGTCAGAATATTAAATTCTTCTTTCGTATTCTTGTTCTTGAACTTTGACTTTTGCACATGTGTAATAAATGCAAGCAATCTGTAAAAATTTGAGATACTCCACAATCATATATGTGTATTCAATATGCAAAGATTATAGAAATGATGTTGTTAGTCGAACTTTATTCTATCGTGCAACAGTGGGAAATATTGTTCTGTTAGTAAAGGATGCACCGATTAATAGTGACATTTGTCAGGACAGAGAAATGCTTATTCAAATTGAGATATAGAAATTGATTACACTTCTTGCTTCTCTCTGGGGGCATACCTGACCATCTGCCACACAATTAAGTGTGTTGCCACATCACTCTCGTCTTCAGCTTCATCTGCTAAAATTGCAATAATTTGTTAAACTCAAATTTAAATCATATAACTCATAAATTTTTATTAATTTTCATATAATCAAAGATAAAAATTTATTTCATCTTTTCATCTACACAATTGGCATTTTTTTTCAGAATTTATTAAGATTTATAATTAAGACAACATACCTTGCAACCAAAATTACAAAAATTTGCTTACCAACTCTGAAATCGATGTAACCTTCACCACCAGAGAGAACGAGCATCGCAGGTTGCGTTCCGTCCGTCACCGCGCTTTGACCACCATGACCTAGAAATAGAAACGATTTGATTTAATCTCTTACGAAAAATCTCATTTGAAAAAAATAATAATCATAGATAGTAATGATCATTGCGAAACTCACCAGGTACAGCGACGAACATCTTCACAGCGTCTCTGTGTCCATGAAAACTGAGTTGCGCATGGGCCATGCTGCAATAAGGTATGTAACTTCCTGGTGTAATGCCTCGTTCTGATGCAAAGATCCTAACGCCAACTCCCGGTGCATCACTTTTGTTGTTACCTGTCTGAGCTCTGGATACCGCCATTGAACCGCCTGCACCTGCAGCATAATATCCAGGTATTACATAGTTGGCGACTATCACTATGAGGATTTCATGTTGTTTCTTCACTTACTTTCCGACAATGGTACTGAGATTATCACTCCGTTACCAGTACCAATCCACAGTCTGTTCGAAGAGATGAGCAGAGCGGTAATGCGCACAAAGGAGAACCCAAGTTTTCCTGTACCGAGCATCTTGCTGACATATGGCTCTATGTCGACATCTTGGAGATGCTGGTAAGTGTGAGCATGATAGAGTCTTAATGTCGAATCGAGTCTGATACTAACCCACACACCATCGCCCAGCCACGCCAACTGCCGCACTTGAGACTCTCTACGAGGATGTGCATCCACTGTGCACTGTAAAAATAGAAATTTTAGTTTTATCAATTTATTAAACTTAATCTTTACTTTTTTATACTTTTAATTGTAAGATACCATATCTTTTTAAATATTTCAATTATGTACCTCGAGCGTCATCGAAATAGGATCGATCACATGAATCTTGTTTCTATAACCACACCATACTGTTTTTCCGCTAACCGCGGTCATACATCTAATGGAATGTTGAGGGCTACCGAGTGTAATCACGTGGTATTGAGACAAATCCCATTGTCCATCTGCGCCTCTGCGGAATATCGTTACAGTTCCATCCGCTAAAGCTACCAAAACTCGACCTTGCACGTGTCTAATGAGAAAACATTTCCATTAATCTCTTATCAGTAAAATCTTTCAATTAGGATCACAGCACGAAATCCTTAAATTCTCACTTAAATTTTTTGTGTGCTATGGTCCTTACGATCCAAAAGAACTACATACACAATAGCTAACGCTGCATCTCTGAGCTTCACGGAGTGTAGGCACACCGACCATTTAGCAACGGCCGAATGAACAAAAACTGTACCGTTTTGAGCTCCGAGCCACATGGTCGGTTGAATGGATGACATTTTCTCGATAGGTGTCTCTTCAACGATTTCCTCCTTCGCTTCTTCGTTCACATCTTTATTCGAGCGCGAAGAATGCGCTTCAGCGTTGCACCGTATGAAGTTTATCTTTCCCAAGTTTGCGGTCTCGCTGTCTATACTTTCCAGACTTTGCGGTTCATTCGTAGAGTTCTGATCCGTCTCAACAAATTTTTCGGTATTCTCATTTGTCTGATCCTCTGATTGATTGTCAGATTCACTTTTATTTTTATCGACAGCGATTTCAGTGTCCTGATGATTTTTCTGATCGTTCTGTTCGGCATTCTCGTTCGCGTTTGTGATATCCTCGCAGATACCATTATTGTTCTCGCTATCGTTCGTCGTGCCATTTAAATTGCGACTCGAGTTTTCATTCGAGAATTGCGCATAATCGCTTTCTTTGGCACCAGGCACGCTCGCGATGCAGAGCAAGTGTCCCTGACAAACGCTAAATACTTCAAGAACGTCCGCTGGATTGTTTGCGTCTATTACCGTGACCTTGGACATCTTTTGCGTTGAGGTGCAGATCCAGACAAGCGAGCTGAGCTGTTGCTCCCATCGTTCCGCTTCTAACCGTCGATTTTCGCTCTCCTGAAGCTCCTTGTCCAGATGCTCAACGGCATCTTCAGCTTCCGCCTTCGCATTGCTTGTTTCCTGAGCCTCAGCTGCATAAAACACACTTCCACCGACCATACATCCGCCATCACGCGTCTTACCGCCGCTCAGATTTACACCGGCACCGCACCAAATCTGACAAAAACCGACGGTGGCTCATTTATCAAGTTTTCCTTATCAAGAAGTGGGAGAATGTAATACGTACCTTCATGCCTGGCTCGGTTTCTTGCAGGGGTCGACAATACACCGGAACCGGGACAGGAGGTTGCCTGACGGGAGCGCTTGGCTTTCCTGGCAAACTCCATCCGTAAGCTTGCAAACGGCCATCCTCTTTTTTAACATGCGCTCGCACCTGACGATACTGTTCTCTTCGTTCGCTCGCACGTCTCGCTACGAGTTTTTCGGATGATCTGCAAAGATGATATAAACGATACATTAATTATCATATACTCACGAGTTTCGAGCGAGAAGGGTAAAGATCATTGTGACTTTTTCGAGTTAGCAAATGGTAAATTGTGACTGTTGACTGTCCGTCCGACCATCCATTTCACCATACAAATTCTCCGATCATTTTGGTTCCATCTCCACTGATTCTTACAGTCGACAATAGTCTCATTCTTGTAAATTTATTGACATTTATATAGAGTACGCATGTTAGATACGGATATATCTATGGGCTCTCTATCGTACTTCTTAGAAGTCTGATGTTGAAGCAGAAAGTTAGAAGAAGTAGAGCGGAACAGATTTACCTGCTGACCAATAAGCACCCCACCCGTAGCCAGAAAAACCAGGTATCTCTTGATAACGCCGAGGAAGAGGCAAGGACGAAACCCGAACAACAAAAAGACCAAAAGCGCAGTAACAAGAGTGAAATAAAGGCCAAGTTTATAACATAATCAAAACTTCATTTATTTCTTTCGATCAATAATGATCGCATGTTATAATTTTTTCCAGAAGTTGTACAAATTTATATTTATAAATTGATATTTACAAAATTATATATATCTTTTTATTCAAACATATTACTGTGAAAAATTGATCTATCTATTTAATGATTTAATATATTGATGCAATTCTTGCTCATTTTTATGAGCAACGTATACATCATTGTACTATACAAACCATGCTATACATCATCATAATATACAAAACTTGATTAACAGGTAATCTGGTAAAGGAATTTAAAAATAGAATTAAATATATAGTAATCAAAACAGAACATGGAAGAAGAATAATCTTGATGTGTTATAAAATGCTACATTATTTTGATAATATGCCCAGATCCAACAAAATTTTCTTCTTTAAATACTTGTTGAAAGCCAAAAAGATTGCAGAATGAAGCAAAAACTTGTTAATACATATACATCAATGCACGTAAACTCGTCAGTAAACAGGCTAAAATTATTCAGAAAAGACTCACGTCTTTTTAGTAATTGAGACTAATATCGTGAATCGTGAATCGTGACAAAAGATTATGGATCCCAACTGACCAAAGAGGATTCTAATCTGTAAAGATGAGCAATTCAAAAAGTCATACTAAATTTCTTTTCTATAATTCAGCCCCACGTGGATTATAAAATAGCATTATCTCTCATATGTTCATCACACTATGATTTTGGTAATACAAACTAAGGTTATATTGAATTGCAATCCGTATAATACTATCTATTCGCGAGAGATATTCTCCTTGGAAAAAATGAATTCAAATGAACTCAGCTCGTTAAATGATGATCAGAAAATATAAAATGATAAAGAAAATGAAAATAAAACTAACTAATAGATAAAAATTAGGTAGGTTTCGATGTATCAAGTCGATGTAACATATTTACGTGCATGTAGTAAAATTTGATTGATTTCTCACATGGTGTCTCCTTGGTCGAGAAAGTCTTGGCGACTTTTCAACGTACGTCTACGCATGGCATCCAAGGGCGGAGCTGGGATGACCTGATTCGCTGGTGCGCTGTACCGCACATGCGGCAATGTGTGTGCGGAACGCACTAACGTCCCTCGATCAGCCGGGCCTGTGAAAAGATTGCTAAAACTGAAATGAAAACAAATAAATTAATACTCTTTCAATCTATTTTTTCCTTGTTTTCGTTTGATGAATATGTATTGATAGACACATACAACTTCCACACTGAACCTTTCCCACCCGAGATGCTAGAAGGATCGGTCTTGCTGGCTCTTATCATTTCCGTCCACCTGACAGCTTCTTGGAGTTCCATAAATCTTTCTTTATATTGATTTCGTTCCATGAGCACTCTTGCCATCTCCACGCGTGTGAATCGCTTCCTCTGAGACAGAGGTACATCCTCCTCATCATCGCTCTTTGTCGCTTTAGCTGCGGCTTCTGCTTCTTCCTTGACCTTCTTCAATTCTTCCTCGAGGGCGGCAATTCGCTGCCGCAATCGTTCACGAGCTTGTTGTAAACCTCGAACTTCTTCTCGTAATATTTCTTGTTCACTAAAATATTAAAGTTTTTAATAATATCTAAAAGTTATGTCAGTGCATAATAAATTTAATAATGACTTACCTCGTCAATTCATCCACTTTGACAATTAGATCATCCTTAACAACATTAAGCGCGTTTCTATAAGAAAATATCTAATATTAGACCATTGAAGTACACAATAAAAATGCATTACTTTATTAATAAAATGAAAAATTTACTTTGTTGCTAGCAATTCATTGTTCTCCATAATAAGATTTTCTACTTCCTTTCCCATGCCTGTAAAAAAATAGATAAATGTATAACGGAACATTTCTCTCACAGAGACCAAAATACGTTATACACACTTAAATCGTTTTATTTCTTAAGATCTATATTTCAAATCTCCTTATTTTTTAAATTACAATGTAACATGCATAGAAGATAATTGAAAGAAATAAGAAGCAATGAATGTCTATTTATTGTAGATAGAATTAGAATTCCTAATTTTTAGAATTCAAATGATGGTTACATAAAAAAAACATGTTTAAGAATAACGGTCTAATATTAATTAATGTTAAAAAATTTATATATCATGTATTATATATTATACAAAAAAATATTAATAGCATATATCTTACCGAAGAAGTTGTCATTGACTGCATGATAAGTTAGTGTCATATAATCGCATGTTGAAAGTACGATGCAAGCCAGCATAGAGACAAATGGTGACAAACAATGAAACATAGTACAAAGATAATACGAGTTAAGAAAATTGTTAATTCAAAAGATGAATGAATATATATATATATATATATATATATATATATATATATACACATATATATCATAAAAATCAAATATGTATACCAAACATACCTGATGAAGCATATTCTCCAGGATGTACTAAACTTCCTAAAATCACGAATGTATTTAATTTTTCAAAACGATGGAAAAAAATGAGCTTTAAGAGGATGCTAAAGCAAAGATCCAACTCTGAACAGGGATCCTATTTTACTTATTGAACGCACTTATACACATATGAATTTACGTGACGTTACATTAATACATTATATATTAATACATCGCACGCTCTATACATAAATTTTTGTGACGCATTTTCGTATTAAAGTGTCTAAGTCTAATTCTAAGAATTCGACATTGTTTGTGTCATTTACATGTCTACAGACTTCAATTTCGTAAGTACAAACTGCAGAGCTTTTGTATCAAACAAATATTGTTGCGACTTGACAACTTCAGACGCCATATTACTAAGGACTAAGAAATAGTAAAAATAATGTGAAATAAAAAATTTTCTTTGTCTCGACATAAAATCTATCTTACAGACTGATATTAATGCATATACTTTAATTCTGGAAAAGGATTTCCATATCTATAAAAGCAATACAAACGAAAACTTGTGACAAAAATTATTGCGTTTAATCGGTAAAATGATTTAGCATCTCCTTAAAATAACATTTTCATATAATGTGGATATAATACCGGTAATATCTGCGCCCTCGTCCATTTCGCCCAGCGCGTCAGCGTCTTGAAAACTTAATTCTTGATATAACGTATTGCCGCTTCGTTGCTCTCTTTCAGTCCTGCTTCTACCACTTGGCGTAGTTGCTAACTTCTCTATGCTCGCGGTCGGCGTCGTTGGTGTTATTAAAGTTGGCGGTACTTCCGTTTCCGGACTTTCATCTATAAAAAAAAATATATTCTTAACTTGGAACTTTTCTCTTTCTCTCTGTCTCTCTCTCTCTCTCGCATTGCAAAGAAGACTTTACTATCAACGCAACTTACGTCTAGATATAGCTGTAGTCTTATTCTCTTGTATTGGTTGATCGGTTAGTTGGCTTTTGTCGGATGTTTCGATAGCGGCCTCGCTGCTGCTGTCCAACATTTCGGTTCTCAAGTTAACAACATTTGGTACAATATCCTCTTGAACATCTTCAGCATTTATGCTAGCTTCTAAACTCTGAAAGCCGTAACTAAGCGGTCCAGAACTACGCGACATATGAGCAAGTCCAAGGGAAGGTAATCGTGATGGTGCACGGTTGGCAGACACACTCTCCAGTCTTTCTGTGCTACCAACCAGCATTTTGGTCCTCTCCATATAATCGACATGGGTCTTAAATAATTCTGTATATCTGTCGTGCAACCGAGAATATTCGCGTTTTAATTCAGCTTCCTTCTCTTCAAGCCGACCAACTAAAAAGAAATGTGAATATTTAATGGC
>JANQDE010000087.1:551735-590708 GCA_037157785.1 Cephalotes varians
TTTCTGAATATGGACTGGATATTCATAAAATATGTTCGACATTTTTAAAACATGTAATAAACATATACGATATTTAACACAAACAAGAGAGCTTCAATTTAATCATTTATTTTAAATAACAAACATTTATGATTAATAAAAAGAAAAATAAATGACTATTATAAAGCATCAGATGACAAATATACAACAACATCCTAAATGAAATCATATATAAAATAATAGAATATGAGAATAGTAATAAAAAATAATGAATGAACAGAGAATAAGAAATGCATAGTAGATCTGCATATATTCTATGTTCCTTATATATTCCTACCATAGAATGATATACAAAATTGAATATAAATAACATAAAAACATAAAACAAAATCTTCTACTCTACTGTAGAGGGAAGAACTGTGAATGGGTAGACTGGAAGCGCCAATGGCATTTGTACCGTGATCATGAGAGTTCTTAGTCTTCAGTTCCAGCATTCTTACGATTGATTCCAAGCTATCAATTTTCGATAGAAGCTCCTTCCTTTCATCCTCGGAAACATCTTCTAGTTCGAGAAGTTTCTGATGTAAACATATTTACATTAAGTCAAAAAGTATAATGAAGCTTGTACCATAAAAGAAAAAAACATAAATAAATAAATAGGCTAATAAACAAACAAGAAAAAGATACGGTATTAATAAATCTTTAATCCGACGAGAATCTTGGAGAAAATTGGAACGTTTCGGCTTACTTAGCCATCATCAGCCATCAAATAATAATTTTAAACCTACATGGTGTAAACAAATTTAAGTTATAATAACTGTAAATTCGGTAAATTAGTTTCTAAAAAATAACTGTTAAACTAACTATAATCTCAATGTATTAACATTTCAAAAATTGTTTTAAGTTTATAATGGTTTTTAAGGTCCAAAAATAAAACTAGTAAAAAATCGAGTAAGGAATAGAGGTAAAAAATAATGTTAAATAAATTGAAGATCAAAGAGGAAGTTATTAGGCAACTTACAATAAAGCAGGGATGTAACTGATTGAGATTTCTACCGTAAGCGAGCGGTGTAATAGCGTCCATCTCGCATGGCGTTTTAAACACAAGTGTGTCTCGTCAGATTAAAGATTTATTAATACTATCTTTTTCTTGCTCATTTATTGGCTTATCTATTTGTTTATTGTTATCTATTTATCTTTTTCTTTTACATCATATTACGATATAATTGCATTATTTCATAGGGAAATTGTAAATTTGAGATAGCTTAGTTTTAAAAAAACATAGTTATTACCTGATCTGATGCTTTTCTCAACTGCTTCTCTCTTTCATATTGAGTGACAAGTTGTTCGTTATCTTCTCGTAATAACTCTAGTTCGACTTCACGTTCTTGATTTTCAGTATATGATATATCCAGACATTCTAATACATTGACTAGCAAAGGCATCAAGTCTTTCACTACATCCTCATCGTATCTTGCGATCATTTTCTCGAACTCTTGATAGATGCTGCCTGCCAAAGATTGCACTTTCTCTGACATGACAACATGACTATCCTCATGCGTGCCATAGACCGTTTCTTGATCCATTTTGACCAGTGTATTATATATATATATATATATATATATATATTTCTGCAGATAAATAATACAAAAAACATAAATATTATATCAACACAGATTTGTAAATTAAAGAAGCAAATTCATCATTATTGGCTCAGTTCCATGTATACTGGCAAGGTTCAGTAATAATATACTATGTTTTTCTATATAGAGTTCTAGTATGTTAGCAACATCTAAATAATTTAAGTACATTTTGTAAGCATATTTAAATTATGACAATGATCCAGAGTCAATTTGTAAAAAAATTTTGTAAATTCTATAAATTTTGTCAACAAGATGCTACCAAAAATAAAGCAAAATTTGCTAATAAAATATGAATAGCAGATTGATTGCAGAAACATCTGCCATTTCGTAATCATTGAAGACTGAATTCTACTCAACGTTTGCAATGCTCTTGGAATTATTTTATCCTTGTTATTTATTAAATGTTGAACAAGGACAGATGCTCAGCGTTGTAAGTGTCAAGTAGAACACATCTGAAATGAATATATTTCATTCATTTGGTTCATTTAGTTATGAAATAAGATTTTGTTTGGTTTCTGCTAATAGAGCATGAGTTTAATTTGATTGTAGTTAATGCCAATCTATTGCAATATTTTGTTTAAATCTATGGACAAATTAGAAGCATATTATAATCATTAAATGAAATATATCATTTAAATAATATTTAAATATCATTTATAAAACAAATAAAATGACAGATTCAATTTCTACAATCAATCTGTCGTCATACATTCCACTAGCAAAATTTATAGCAGATATTTTGTAAAATCTGTTTTCAACAGATTTAGCTATCAGGAACTAGCAACTTTCAGATTCAAACAGAATATTGCAGCATCTTGACATCTATATTAGGCTCATGTTTCTCCAGCTCAATCTAGAGAGCTTTCTATTTATAATAGAGACACAAGTCAACACAAATATCGTTGCCTTTGTACTCATTCAATATACCAAGAAGGATAGAATAACATTTGTGTCGATTGAAAAGATTCCATAATGACAGCAGATTGCAAAAACCAAGCAGAATCATGTCATTCCAATAACACGATTTTTGATTTTTGCTAGCAACCTGCTGTCAAATTACACTGACAAAACACAAGTTTGCGAATATAGTTGATACCAATCTATTCCCATATTCTACTTGAATCTGCTAGCAAATTGCTAGCATGCTGTTAACATTTTGCTTCTTAGGGAAAGAAGATAATTTCAAGACACCTTGCACTATCTGGTCAAACAGAAATAACATGAAATAGAAGAATAATTACACTACTCAACTCTTTGGATTCGATACAGTTACGTTGCACTTTTCACAGCCAGTTAAACGGATCCCGGACCACGAAACATCATTGAAAGCGTTAAAGAGCGCAGAGAGGCGCGCGTCTTTGAGCGTGGACCATCAAGCGCGTCGATCAGCTTGTCCATTCGCCGGATCTGCGAAAGGCGGTTCGTCAGCGAGCTGGACGTCAGGAGCATAACTTCGCTTATAACCTCCTGCGTGCGTCTCCGTCCGGGATGTCACGCGGGGAACGCGAGCGGACGCGCTCGAGCGGCCTCGTGTCGTTTCGCTGCGCGAGAATCAGCGGACTGCAACTC
This sequence comes from Cephalotes varians, assembly GCA_037157785.1. Classification (NCBI taxonomy): domain Eukaryota; kingdom Metazoa; phylum Arthropoda; class Insecta; order Hymenoptera; family Formicidae; genus Cephalotes; species Cephalotes varians. Next base: position 554,927 of record JANQDE010000087.1, read on the forward strand.
GACGCGCGGTGTCTCATTGCATCATTTGCGCGTCACTGCTCTCTCTCTCTCTTTCTTTCTTTCTTTCTCGTTGCGTGTCGCTCGTCAGCCGTGGATTCACGATTCACCTCGTCCACGTCGTGCGCCACTCGCGAGCCACACGCGCGCACGTAGAGGACGGATGGGACTGAACGCCAATGATCGCGCGTGATGTTGATGACGTTTCGCAACTGCAGCGAGAGATCACGTTTTTTTTTTCCCTCGGAACCTTTGCGACACGACACTCGACGTGACAGTTGCACGACAGCGAGCGAAATGTAGTCCCCTCCGTCTGTCTTTCTCTCTCTCTCTCTCTGTAATCAACACAAAATTCGGAACGCGACTACTAATCGATGACACGATCAACCTTCACACCGCGCGAATTCCTCTGACCATTTTTCGCCATCTTCTCTTTTGATGGCCCCGACGTCTTCAACGACGCGGTTTCAGCTAACCATTCTTTGTCAGTCAACGATCTGCAGTCTCTTTCGACCCCGATTGCAACGTGTTCGAAAATAGATGCGCAACATCCCCATCCGCGACGACGTTGCCTTCGCCTACTCTCGGTTCACTTCCGTTAGGTGGCCGTGGCGTCAATTGACGGCTGCCGGACATGCGATTGATAGCATTTATCATTGACTGATGCGAATCTACGTGGCGCAACTGGACGCGATCACGACACGCCGTCCGATCGGCTGTCGCATTTATCTTGATTAAAAATGTAAAAATTTTTTCCATTACCATGCAGATATACGAGCAAATTAAAAAAACAGGAATGGATTTTTGATTCGATCCGACACTGCTCGAAAACTGCTCTAAACACGCGAGTTCGATAAGCACATAATTTATTTATGACTATATCGTATACAACATAAAAAGTTTCCAATACAACAAGGAATAAAAGATAAAGAAAGATATTCTCACATTATATATCGTATAAGCATTAAAACAAAAACAAAACCTATTACATGTAAACACTGAATTACATTGTGACTCTTTACGTTACATGTTCAATGTGATATTGTATTATATAATAATGCAATGTCCAACATGATGGAGCTATATATCTAGCGATTCATACAATTTGAAGTAGAGCTGATTTGTATAATTCTAAGTATATTGGTATATGCCTATTACCTTCCTTTTTCTTGATGAAAATAGAAAAAGGAAGACAATAGGCATGAATATCAATATCTTCAAGACATGCCTAGAGTTACTAAACTTGGACAGCACTGATCTGAATATATATTATGGAACTTCATATTATGGAATTCATTCCGAAAAGTTCCATGATATGCTCTGAACAGTACGATAATAATATGGTAATTATAGTTAGGCTACATTCCATTTGGCGCTTATTCATCTTCGTAGCAATCTTGGATTCTTGAGTTGTTCAAATGTTAAATAAAGACGCATAATGGTGCATGAATGTCATAAAAGAAACGCAGTCTTTATGTAAATAAAATGTTAATTAATAACGTCCTCGAAATCCACCACCCCCATTCCAGTTTCCACCTCGACCACGCAAACTACCCATGCCGGATCCTCTGTTGCTGTAGCCTCCTCTATATCCACCGCCGCGATTACCATCAAAACCGCTTCCTCCGCCATAGGACTCGCTATTCGAGATTGGGCCACGGTAACCACCGTTTCCGCGCATCATTTTCGGAGGAAGGTTATAGTTCGAACGGTAGGCAGTTGCGTGTCCCCTTGTTCGCAGTTGGAAACCACTGTTGGTTATTTGCTCGAGCTCATGACGACAAGCATTCATGCTGCATAATGCCTTGATCACGCTCAATACCTGACGGGGAAGGACACTTTTTTATCATCAAGATATCATATACTAAATATTGCAGAAAAAGGAGTATTATTTTAAGTATAATAAAAAAAAAAATGATAGATTAGTGCAAAGTCTCATATCCATCAAATAAATTTTCGTATAAAAATAGCAGCAAAATTGTCATCACTGACTTCAATACACTTTTTCCAATAATAAAAAATAAATATTAAATATTTTTATTTATTAAAAAATATTTTAAAATCTTTTAAAAATTCTGGCTGTTTGAATTTCAAGTTCGATTTATACCTTTTCTTCGATTGGACTCAATTCTAGAATCGTTTCTGGATCCTTCGATGCCCGAACTACGAGACTCTCCAGAGCGGGTCGCAAAGCAACTATGGTCGCTGCGTGTTGCGGATTCATGTCTAAGTTGATCCAGTTGTCCAGTCTAATCACACCGTCCACATATTCCACCTTTCGCGATCCGAACAGCAACAGATGTATAGGCGATACCATGGTCATTTGCTTGCAGGACACGGCTCTCGTGCGGATCTAACGAAACAAGATGTTTGTTCTTTATTGCTGGAGCTTTCCTTCTTGTTTTCGTCAAATATCAAACATATACATTTCATTTTAAATACAAAGAGTGTACACTAATTCAGCTATAAAAAAGACAGACCTAAGATGGAGAGGGTTACCAGAATTCGAGAAAGAGACAAATGTTCACAAATAGGATTTACCTTTTCACCGAACACGAAGAACGGAAACGGAAAGTTCTGCTCGAAATTACTGCAATTCACCGATGTCTTGTGAATCAGCGCAGCCTTCGATTCCGTGGTGAGAACCTTCCGTTTCTCCTTGTGATAACATACATTGGGATACAGGCCCATGCACAACAGTGCGGTAATAGTGTCGAGACGCGGATCGGCGCCCGCTTGATAATTTAACGGGATAGGACACAGAGTCTCCTCGGGAAAACCGGCACTTTGCAATAACGCTTGCAATTGATTCTGCACATATGGAATAATGAAAGTCATTATCGCGAGTGTAGGATATATGACAGCGACATCGCGATTCTGCCAACCTTAGCTTCCCAGGTTATCCGTAAAGTTGGCAAACTTAGACTTTTTGAATCGCAGAATGCCTGTTCTGCCCATTCGCCATTGTTTCTCGTTTCCTCCCATGCTTGAAAAGCGTGGAACATCGCGACATGGTCGCTGAACCTAGCACCAGCAAACCATTTTTGCTGAGCTGTCAGCCTTCTCATATCCGGTCCCATGTTGTACACCTCGGGGAAAGTGGTGCTGTTTGCAGCCATTGTCGAGAGCGCGTCACCCACGCGGAACATGCATCCTAAGATCATCATTTTTCCCAGCCGCGGTTCTATAGGTAAACGTGCCAAGATCTTGCCGAGAGGTGTTAATTCGTCGTTTTTATCCAAGCACTTCATTTCTGCGTGATACATAGAGATTCAAAAGGTCTTAGAAATAGATTATAGAAAAAAATAAAAATAAAATGCACATACCTCTCAATACGACTTCCGCTTCGATCACGGCGTCAATGGGAGGTGGCTCGATCGCTTTCGACAAGAATTGACCGATATTACCTAATCTTAACAATTTGATGCTCAACGCCAGTTCGTGCAGAGGCGTTCTGAACATTTCTGGTGTCATGTGTTCGTCCATCTTATTGAATCGGGCTTTCGAGCACAGATGGAAGCAGAAGCCGGGTCTAACACGACCCGCTCTACCCTTGCGTTGTTCCAAATTTGTTTTACTGGCCCAAACAGTTGCGTAATTGGTCATATTATTATGCGAAGTAAATAGCTTCATTTTAGCCTTGCAAGAATCTATAACGTAGACGACATCGTTGATTGTGATCGAAGATTCTGCAATATTTGTGGACAAGATAATCTTTGTTACAAATGATGGTACAGGATCAAAGACTTTACGCTGATCTTCTCTCGGTAATTGCGAGTGTAGCGGAATAATGAGATAAGACGATCCGCCAAAGACAGAATGTTGCTGAAGATGTTTCATCAATGCGAATATCAAATTCCATCCAGGGAGAAAAATTAATACAGCACCTGGGATTTCCTGTTTTTTAATGTACATGAGTAGCGCCTCTATTAATTCGAAGCTTATTTCTTTCTCTGTCAGCTGTGCCATAGCATTCTTTGTTTCGATAGAGTAATTATTACATATGACTTTATTCAGATTTTCCTCCGGCTCTCCATCCGTTATTGGCAACTCGTCCGAATCTTTTGATTTACGTTTCCCAGAACCTGAAGGCGGAACAAAATTCGTCAGCTGTATACAGTCCTCCAAGAAATATTGCTGAACGGGATATGCTCTGCCGGGAACTTCTACCACAGGACACTTGTTGAAGTAATCGCTGAATAACGTTGTGTCAATTGTAGCTGACATGAGGATGATCCTAAGATCGGGATAGAGATGGATCATATCTCTGAGTACTACCATAATAAAGTCTGAATTGACATCTCGCTCGTGGATCTCATCGACAATAACGTGCGATACTCCCCTGAGGCCACCCTCCAGTTTTCTCAAGAGTACACCTACGGTGCAAAACATTATACTAGCATAAGCCCTCGGCAAATACGATTCAAATCTCACGGAATATCCAATCGACTGTCCCAGAGTCTCGCATCTCTCGCTGGCGACTCGATCGGCCACAGATACAGCCGAGATTCTTCTGGGTTGAGTGACAACTATACTGCAATATGCACCTTGGCCGGATGCGATATAATCGTCTAGAATAAACTGACAAACCTGTGTGGTTTTACCGCATCCTGTATTTCCGCGTATGATAATGATTGGATTTTCATTAATCGCATTCATGATCTCATTTTTTTTTATGAAAACGGGCAGACTCGATCTTTCCTTGATGCTCAATTGCAAATTGGAATCCTGCTGCAACTTTTCACGCTGTTCGTTCATCAAATCTTCTGACAATTGATCCAAAGATATTGTCGCCAGTGGTCCCTCATCTATATTGCATCCAGTCCATGGATTCCAATTTGGCTGAGGTGGCGACCAACTTACAACACCAGCAGGTTGCGGTACAGAAGATATGAAGTCATCCAAAACTTGATTTGTCAACAAAGATACGCCAATAGTTGATGTACCATTTTCTTCTTTTGGTACAATCGACTATATTTTAAATATTTCATTTTTAGTTATAAATCTAATTAGATATTTTATATCCATCTACACACCACAAGCGCGCGCGCGCGCACACATACACACACACAAATAACAGAAATGATCAATACCTGCTTTACATCAATTGGTTTTATATCCAAACTCATTAGAACATCGCGAATCTGATTCTCCAATTCCGGTGAAATTTTGACAGGATAAGGTTTCATCTGTTCAGCATCCTTATTCTTTTTTAATGTACCACTAAATGCTTCGATTACACCTAGATGATATAATTGGCGAACAATAGACAAAGCACAGCTTTTTGAAGCTGTTTGTTTATTTGATCCAGTTTCCCGTCCAGTTATACCTGAAATATTAAGACATTGAAGAATTATTGTATCTTTTCTATATAATGTGGTTAGACATTTAACACATTTAATAATAAATAAAACTTAACATACTTCGTCCAAGTTGTTTGATATAAAGTGTCATTTCTGCCATAAAACTCCTGTAAAAAATAATTTCTTACTATTATACATATTATAAAATTTATTATATATTATTAATGCAATTAATAATTAAGGGAACAATGTGAAAGAAACACATTAAATAACACAATTTGAGAGCAAAAAAGATGTTTTTAAAAATATTTTAAATAAACTAAGATATTTACAATATATAAATTGAAAAAATTGTTGCTACAAATTGAAAAATAATTTTTGTATTAATTTTATTTATTAAAAGATCAAGTTAACATTATTTTGTATTTTCTTATCTTAAAATTTGCCAAAGCAACAACATATAAAATAATTTACTTCTTGGAATTATGTCAAAAATGTCTATCACAAAATGGTCGTAAATTTTTTTTATTCCACTTATTCCCTCAATTAATTACAATGAATAATAAACGACTTACCATTTGAAAATGTCACAGATGACCATATTGGAGTACATTGAAGAAAGTTTCTTTGTATAGTTGCACCAAAACCATTATTAAATCATTTTAATAAAAGTTTTGGTTTAACGCCATCATCATTTGTGAACAAGAAAGTCGATAATGACTCTCTTGCACCAGCTTTAGATGTAAGCAAGCAATATACTCCAAAATGGTCTTGTTAAATCTCAAATGGTACAACAATCGGCAAGCGATTGTTTAAAACATAAATCGAGCTATATACTGCATCACAATGCCAATCCAATGTGCTAGAAAAACTCCATTTGCAAGACTCCATACCTCGTATGATCTGGACCAACCGGGGTATATTTGTAATCAGCATTAATTTTGTTAGTTTGCATAAACTGATGAAGCTTAGACTTGGCATTTTCTATTGTCCAATTTCCATGTATCCCGGAGTTCACGTCAACATCCTCTGCATCTTCCACTTTTTTTTGATCAGCCAATCTATCCATATATGTATAATTACTTTGGCCACGTTCATTGTACGGCCTATATGCCTGGCCAATGTCGTTTGGCCCCATGCCTCCTTGGAACACCGATTTTATTGGTGTCGAGATCTCCTCTTTAATACCATCTGGTGCTATTACCGGCAATATCGTGGTATCCTTCGGTACATCGTTTGGGTTCACGTGATTCGTACGTACTAAATAGTTGACATAATCTTTCGCAGCATTTCCTTGTGCATCCTTCTTGCTAGTTGAATTTCCTGCACCAACATAGTCAAAGCCAGGTATTCGTAGTTCGCAGAGGAAACGTTGTCTGTGCTTCGGTCCTGCAAAACGTAAAAATCCATACAATTCATTCCGTCAAATTTGAACGGAATAACACGGACAGATATACTTACCTGTTGGTCTAACATCAAATTGCGGTTCTTTGCCGTTTTTCGCACACCACTCGTGGAAGAAGGATTTTATATCGCCCATTTTCGTCACTATTCTCAGACGCTATGTTCTTCTATTGTATGTGAAGGAATAATGAATGATAATAAAACAAGTGTCCCGAGCTTACATTTCCATTCTAAAAGGAGCAGTGTTAAACAGAAGAGGCACAATTGTCGTCAGATAATCTAATTTAACCTAATTTAACCTAATCAAATATAAGATTTGTTCGCGTTGCTTGAAATCCCCCAAAATTTTTATAAAACGAGATAAATATATATTCGAGCGTTGGAGAGAAAAAAAACGAAGATGTTGAGTGCAAAACGTACAAGCAATAGCTACGTTCAGCAAAAAAAGCAACTCAAGCCTGCGGCACACGACGATTGCTTTCCTGGGCTACGTTCAGAAACTTCACCCGAGTGCGCTGAGTATCATTCTATCTTTATTGTTTATTAAACATAAAACAAGGATAGAATGACACTTAGCGCACTCGGGTGAAGTTTCTGAACGTAGCCCTGCTGCATCGCTTAAGCGCTGTCTACAATGAGAATTTAAGCCTTAAGTCACAAGAAATCGACCAATCATAGTCGATTATTCTCTTCATATTCAATTGTGATTGGTCAACTTCTAACAGCTTAAGGCTTAAAATCTCATTGTAGACATCGCTTTAGGGCCATTCTACAATAAAGCCAGCGGCACACGATGCTTGTTTTCCTGCTGGATTGCTTGCGTTTTAGTAAATTACTAGAAATTCTGCCTTCTGTTCGGTGCAATTTTAGTAATTTACTAAAACGCAAGCAATCCAGCAAGAACGCCGGTTCTACAATAGAGTCGTAAGTCGTAAGTCGCAAGAAATTGACCAATCACAGTCAAATGTGAAAGGGCCATTCTACAATAAGCCATAAGTCATAAATCAGAAATCAGAAGCAATAAACTGACCAATCACAGACGAATGTGAAAAAAATAATTGATTATGATTGATAAATTTCTTGCTTCTGACTTTTGATTTATGACTTATGACTTATTGTAGAATGGCCTAAAAGAATAGTCGATTATGATTGGTTCATTTCTTGCAGACTTACGACTCTATTGTAGAATCAGCCGAAAACAAGCATCGTGTGCCGCTGGCCTAAAACTCTTATTGTAGACGGGCCTTAAGTCGCATAGTCGATTATTCTGTTCATATTCGATTGTGATTGGTCAATTTCTTACGGCTTAAAATCTCATTGTACACATCGCTTAAGATGGTCTTAAATATAAGATCCAATTATGAATACTGGCCTATAAAATTGTAAAAAAATTGCGATTGTGGAAAAAGATTTTTATATCAAATAAAGCAATTAAAAGAATAGCGTGCTGAAAAATTAATCATATTTGTTAAAAATTAATCATGTTGATTATGAATACTGGCCTATATTTTATTTTAAAACATGAAAAATGTAATTTATATCAGAATAGATATTTATTTTTGGAAATACATTTTACCATTTTAACGAAATACCGTAAGTGCAATTAATTTTAATTATATATATATATATATATGTTTTTTTAAATTCTAATAATTTTTGTTTTACTTAGTTTAATCAATAATTATTAAACGTATATATAGTTTTATTATCAATAACAAATTTTGTAAAAAGATAAAATTTTTGTAACTCGACGCGAAATATACTTTTAAGGTAATCTTAAAAATATAATTGCATAATATATTTTAAAATAATTATATTATAAGAATTAAATTTCATACATCTTCAAACTTCAAGCATTTATAATGTATAAAGACATTGCAAAGTTTTTTTCGTACGTTAAGAAATATATTCCACTTAGAAATATCTTAAAATTTCCAGAGAAATGTTTGTACATTAACGTATTAATCATAAACATGTACGGCAATGATAATAAACATATAAATCTACTTAATATAAGCAAATAAAAATTGCATCAAACTACACTCCTGTTCGGTGAAAAGAAAGTACTATAATATGCTTCTTTTTTTACCTAACGATATTTATTAACTTAAACTAATCTCGACTATATATTCGTCTATGTCGGAAGCAATTCAATAGATTTTTGTATTCCAATTTCACCAAGCAGTAACATATCGAGTTCTATTTGTACTGTTCTACATATGATAAAATTTTAAATTTGAGAGACAAATCTTCAGCACAATTGAAGAGGATTTCGTTAAAACTAGATTTTTCAAGTTATTCTCGCAGACGAGAAAGTTTATTATGTCATTAAAAATATATTCGTTTAAAAAATGAAAGGTAAATTACTCGGGGCTGTCGCTAGTTTTGGAGTATTAATGACTCTGGGACTGTGCGGCATTTTGCGTATGGAGCCAGAAGTGGTAGGTGTCGTTGCCGGTGTTGTAGAAAGATGTTTCCTCAATGGTTTCATGGGCGTCCGTACTGGTGTCTTGTTAATATTGATCCTATTGGCGTTCCTCAGTATCTGTTCTGGCAACATTGAGCTGTGCAATTCTTCCCTGCCTGTCATGTGGCCCTGGAACTGATTATACGTCGTATCTGTGATGCTGTTAGCAGGCGACAGTGATTCCTTCTTTCTCTGTCCACCTTTGGAAGATCTGCCCGATTTTTGATTGATCTTTGGAAGTTTCCCACTTCTTCTGATCTTAGATGCAGTAACAGTAGGTTTATTTTTGTTTTCGCCGTTTTTATTTCTGCGTTTTATCGAGGAGTTGGGAGATGGACTGAACAATTTGCGTTTTGATAGCGTTAGACCTCTGTGAATGCTCAAGTGAGACAGACCCGGCGTCCGCTTAGAACTGTTTAAAGGTGATTTTTTAATCGACCTATCTTTCGCCTCTTTTCTTGCCTTTTTCATCGTCTCCTTCTCGAGAGTAATACTTTCCCAAGTCTCCGCTAAAACATTTTCCAATGACATACCGTAAATGGTAAACATCTGATTGTGCTTAGCCTCGTATTCGTTGATCAACTGCTTTAATTCTGCTTCTATTTTGGGTAACTTCTTTTGTATAACCTTGCGCTCTTTCTCTTCCATTAACAATTGGCCCCCACGATTATGATAGCGATCGGGATTGTTTGCTCGCTGAAGCAACTCTTTTATTTTCATTATCAGATTTTCGCGTTGTTCTAAAAGCTCAAATATCGTTCGGTTATCGTTATAAAATTTACGCAGCCTTTCCACTTCTAACTCATGCAACGTCAACAGATCCTCTGTGAATGTATTAGAATGAAATGGTGCAAATTTATTTCTCTCTGCTTCGCAATATTTACATAAGTCCCATAAATTCAACAATTCGTATCTGATCTGTGTGACATATTTTAAAATATTCTCTTTCCTTTTCTCTTTGCAACGCTTTATTTCTGTGCCAAAAGCATTTATAGTATTGGTGTTGTAACCACGATGCATCTCAAGAAACGATTGACAAACATCGGCAGGTTCATCAAGATATTTCCACAATGCCAATAAATCTTCCTTCATTTTTTCGATGCAACATTTTGTATTTTCCACTTGCATACTCAATTCATCCCTGAACTCTCTCAGTTTTGTCATATTGTTTGCACTTAGAACAAACTCTTCAGGATTTTTGCAGACTAACTCTTCGAACGGCGAAGACGGAGATATGTCCAAATCATCCATCATCTTGATTATTGAATAACGTATGTCTGTAAAAACATTTTCCAAACGTGTCTTTTCAATCTCCTGTTTCTGTAGATAAAGCTTAAAACTCTCAAGATCCTGTTCAGTAGGCAAAACATTCGCAGTGATATTCAGCGCCTTGCAGCCAAGCTTCTTACAAATTTCATGTTCCTTTATCAATAACTCTTTCAGAATCATCATACGTTCCTTCTTTAGGCGCTCCAAATTTTGCAGATCTGTCTGAAGCATTTGTTCAACTTTGCACAAGGGAACCTGATCATATGTTTTGGGTATCACATCTAGATGCAGTTCCGCATATAGTGACGTTGTTTGCTTCAACAAATCCTGTATACTAGCCAACAATAGCTGCTCCTTCGATTGTGCCTCAGCCACCATGTCGTTCAACAAATCCTTTATGTGATTGTGCGCTTGATCATAATACGTTGAACGCATGTCCCTGGTGCATCCGATACCTTCCCAAGTTTTCTGTAGCGCATCGAACGCCTGTTCAAGTTCCACGACCATTTTTTGCACAACAGGCTTCCACTCCGGTTGATCGGCCATCATTCCCACGTCTTAATTTTCTTCGGGACAGAATAATATCGCATGTTAACAGCACGGCCATTCGAAATTGTGCATCATCGCATACATACCTCGATCTCAACAAAGTGTCAAACTATTGCACGAAAGAAATTCATACGCGTCAATCTCGACAGAAAGCGACGCCACAGTAAGCACATGCCGTTACTTTTTTGAATTTAAACGGTCTGTTTATGTATTCACTCGATCCTCGATGGCGTGATCGTCGCAGTACTGACGCGTTCAAAAGTTCATTGAAAATGGCTGCGTTCAAAAAAACGCACCGATTGAGCGCTCAATGGATGCATCCCATCGACTAGGGGGTGCGTTCCATTTAACGTCCGCAACGCTCGCGTGCATCATTTCATTCTAGTTTGACATTCGATTACAACGAAGATGAAACGATACGCGAGCGTTGCGGACGTTAAGTGGAACGCATTCTAGAGGTGCGTTCACGAAGATGCTATTTGCGCTATTGCTATCATCCTATTTTTGTTTTACATCTAATGAACGATAAAGATAGAATGATAGCAATAGCGCAAGTAGCGTCTTCGTGAACGCACCCTAGGATTACATTCCGTTATTCAAATAGCATTTTGTTCTTGTTTAACATTCGGTGAACAATAAGCCCTGGTCTACAATAGGTGTAGTAAGCCTTAAGCAGTAAGAAATTGAGCAATCATAGTTCATTATTCTCTTCAAATTCGATCATGATTGGTTAATTTCTTATTTCCTATTGTAGACCGGGGCTTAAGGCCGAAGCACAGACTCTTGCATAATGCATAAGACATAAGACATAAGAAAATTAACCAATCAAAATTCTTTATTTCCTTCTTTTCCGTGAAATAAAGAATTCTGATTGGTTAATTTTCTTATGTCTTATGTCTTATGCGTTATGCAAGAGTCTGTGTTTCGGCCTTTACGCATAAGACATAAGGCATAAGAAAATCAACCAATCAGAATTCTTTATTTCACGGAAAAGAAGGAAATAAAGAATTTTGATTGGTTAATTTTCTTATGGCTTATGCGTTAGGCCGATATTTCATGTGTCGTATGACAAAATCTTTCAAGCTTGTTGATTGGCTGTAGGATAGAGAGGTTGTCGGATCTCTCTGTCCTGTAGCCAATCACAGGCTTGAAAGACCTTGTCGTACGACACATGAAATCTCGACCTTATGCAAGAGTCTGTGCCCGGCCCTTAATGCCTTACATTTTTGTATGTGCCATGGGCTTAATCGTAGTTTACAAACGGTCGTTATGACAAACTGCTCGATAGCGATCTCTCGCGGTCGCACGCACGCGGTACATATATGTATGTACATACGTGGAATTGACGTACGGTGAAGAGTAGTGAAAAGAAAACACCTGCGTGAAGCTTCTGCCTGCGGAACATTTGTAACGAGGATTGAAATCGATTCTAACTGTCGACCGCCAATCCTATCATTATCTCGTGCTGTAGATCTTTAAACTACGGCATTGCAAATCGGTGTGCGTGCGTGTATATGTGCGATTACTGTTCTTCATGGAGATGTCACATTTTTTTACCTTGTCCTCGTCCTCGTCACTGAGCAAATTACGCTAGATCAAGAGGACTCATCTGCTGTTCGATGCCTTAATGTAATAAAGGTTTACCTCTTTCGATCATTATATTTAGATATTCCAAGTTCGTGAACACAAAGAAATAAGAATGGATCGATGGAGTGCGAGTTTGTTGTAAAAATTGTTAAATGATTCCGTTGCGACGTGACTTTTTAATTCTGATTACAAGACTTGCTAATAGCTGTATTCGTTTTACCCTATGGTTTAGCTCTTTTTGAGTCAGCTCAGTGGATTAGATAAAGATAAACGATACGTTTACCTTTATTTAATCCACTGAGCTAACTAAAAAAGAGCTAAGCCACAGAATAAAACGAATATAGCTAACGTCTTTCTACCAATGTAGATTAATTTTAATCTCGATTTAACTTTTTTTCTTTTTCTACTTCTAAAGTTTAGAAAAAAATAAAGACTAAATTAGATAAGCAGCATTGTCGCAAATGATAAAATTAAATCGATTAAAAGTAAAGATATATTTTATGTTGTTGAGAAAATATCTTTTACTTTTAGATATCTTAATCTTGTAAAGACAGAACTTAGAATGTAAATAAATAAAGCTGGAGTGACATACAGAGTATTGTAATCATAAAAAATAATTGATTCACAAATCCTCAATTTTAATTAAGATTTATGCTTGAATAGCATCACAAAAATATGGTTAAATTATTTGATTAAAAAATAATTTAGATAGCCAAGGAAATATATCTTTTATTTAGGTTTTTCAAGTTTAAGTAAGTAACTTGTACATGAATAAATAAGGAACAGAGTAGTGGAATAGTTAAAAAATTATACAATAGTTGATTTTGTACCAGTTCACCAATTCCTTAATTCTGATTGCAAGCTCTGTGGCTAAACAGTGTTGTAAATGATGAGATTAATCATAAATGTTTTATTTTTTCTTAATGATATAAAATATTATGATATAAGAATGATATATAACATTAAGAATGATATATAATATTAATGACATAAAATATTTAAAGATATTTTATATCATTAAGAAAATATCTTTTTCTGATATTAAATCGTATTTTTTGTATTGTATTCAGATGCTATTGTATTCCATTATAATTATATGTGCATTCATAAGAAACATGGATGACAATATGGTGATTTTGTGGGACTTTGTTCTATATAATTCAAAAATAAGAATATGAAGAGTAGTGACCGAAAAGAGAAATCTATTGATAAAAAAAGATATGTTTTCTTCTCGGATCCAGATGTTATTGCCAAACGTGCCGAAACTTCTGCTATTGTGAGTGTTTTTTTTATCTTTTTACTTGTAAGCATGTATAAAATTCTATATGGTTTTTTGTTATAGACAGCACAGATTACCCGAGAACTCGAGGCGCAACAGAAGACTTTCGAAGAGCAATCAGCTGGCTTGCGAATATCCGAAATTGGCATAAAGAGCTTAAAAAATTTGCTATCCTATTATCCTGTACAGCCATATCCTTTTACATTTATTAGCGCAGTGAAACAAAAGCTTGCTTTAGAAGATTATACTGATGTTGGTATCAAAGCACATGATTTAAATTCTCCAGCAAAAAATAGTTTGACTTCTTCAATATTAAAAGCGACTAGTTCACAAAATTTGAGTATACAAAATCAAAGTGTACAAAAAATGGACTTCATCAAACCGCTGAAAGTACCCGACCTGAAAATTTCTCCAAAAACATTGGATTTCTCCAGCAGAGAAAATTCAAAAGAGCTATCTTCAACAAAGTCTGAAATAGGAATTTCAAAGGAATTTGTATGCGATAAATCTAATCTAACAATCAAAGGCTCAAGACCTGGTGAAAGAGTACAAAGAAAATTAGACTTTTCTTCTTTAGATGGATCGTCATTTAGTAATTGCGAAAGCATAGAACCATTGAAAGCACCAAATGTCTCTATAGCATCTAATTTAAGCAAAAAGGAACATGTTAGAGACAATTCCCGAGAGAAGGAAAACAGATCTAAGAGAATGAAAAAGGATGATTCTTTCTTTGCAAAAAGGGACGAATCCATGCAAGATCAAGTAAAACGCAGTCGAAGTCCAAGATACATATCTAGAAAAAATGCCAGTGATATGAGTAATACAAAATTACCAAAAAACGATAGACTATTCCTTGTTACAAAAATTAATGACTTTTCAGCGGCAAAATCAAAGGATAAGAATTTCGTAACGTCTATTAAAAAAGATAATGACAAAAGACAGAGGTCCTTTAATGCACAGTCTGTGGAATTAATAAACGACAATCTTCCGAAATCCAAGATTCGAATATCTGGCAATGAATCACCAGTATCTCCATCTTTGAAAGTGCTAGATAAAGTTATATCGAGAGATAATAATATGGGCGTTTTATCTAGTACTGAAAATAAATCTAAAAACGTAAGCCATTATTTTTTAAAACAAAAGTCTGAAATAGAAGACTTAAAACATAAATCTGATTTGGATAATAAACTATTGAAACAAGAGAAATTAAATACTATTTATAAGGAGCAAACAAAAAGAGTGTCTGACAAAAATAAAATGTTGAATAACAAAAACGAAGACAAATATAGTGTCAATTTAGAGCCATCAGAAGATATTGAATTTTTATCTGAAACAAACAGTTCCAGAAGTCATATAAGTGCTTATCCTATGAGTTCTATACAGTCATCAAAAAGCAAAGATCTCGAAGCAGCTATGGAAAGTAAAGAAAGCGTTAATTCGGTCAGACCAACTAAAACTTCAGAGAATTTTAAATGTACAGAACTTTCTGTAATACACTCTGCAAATTCAAGTGTTAAGAAAGATGAGGAATCGTGTTCTCAGAACATTACGACTAAAGAAACAACCACTAACGATGATTCAAATGTGGATGACAGTATACTGCCAGAGGCATTGTTTGATCCTAGAAGAATTTCTCTCAGAGATGGTTATTCCCAACCAGAATTTCATAATTTAATGACGCCAGAAAAAATGAATCTTATGCTCGGATCTAAACGAAGGAAGTACTTAATGCAGAGTAGTGATTCGGAAATAGATGTAAGATGCCCACGGTACAAGCCAACGATAATAAAATCTGAGAAGGAGCAAGAGGAGGTACAATTGGTGAGTATAAATTCTCACTATATTTATTCAATCAATGTTTACAATAGAACGTTTTTAATAAACGTTTTTAATAAAGTAAAAGTGCATTGGAATTTCAGATACATCCAACAGCTTTGCATATGCAATTTCAGGCAGAACTACATCTTTATGATTCTTTTAATGAGTCCCTCCAACAAGTAACAGATGTTGAAAAGTGTTTGTACAATAGTAAATGCGAGAATCAAGAACAAAAGAACTCGCAGAAAGCCGATGAAAAAAATGAAGAAAAAGTTGTGCAAATTGTAGAAGACTGTGCAGTTGCTGCAATTGATAACGCTGTTGAGAAAAGTAAGAATCCATTATCAGTGGAATTATGAATAAATATATTAAATATGTAAAATATATATGAAATATTTTTTACAGCAACATGGAATCCAGTTGATTACATAAAAAAAGACATTACCGAGCTTCGAAAATCAAGCGATGAAACACTCAGCAGGGAGCATTGCATTTTAAACCAAGGCAACGTCGATGAATCAGGTTATGGCTTTAATTATGGAAAATTTAATAAAGTGAAAATGGCAGAGGTACAAACGCAAACGGTAAATGATATAGCAACCCAAACGGATATATCCACGGACGAACGAAATGCGAAAAATAGATTGTCAGAGATCCACGAAAATGCGTATGAACCACTTTTACGGGAAGTTCCTCAGTTGTCCTTAGAATCGACTGAACAATTCGAAGATTTGGATCAAATAGAAGAGACATCACTACCCAGCAGAATAAAAACCATGTCGGAGATTAGTTTGCACGAAACTACCTCGTCGATAAAAACGGAAACCGGAACTGAAATTAGTATCTCGACTCGAGGTGTAAAGTGTTCGTTCAATCAGTATATAGATTCAGAGGTAATTTTATTGTGTATGTGCGTGCGTGCGTGCGTGCGTTTGAATTGTAATTACATTAATCGGATTTTTTTTATACTTCTTTTTCAGATCGCACGACTCTTAAGAGATGAGAATCAGCGAAGCTATCAAATCGAAGAGTTATTCAAGTTTCGGGTAAAAACGTTAAATGACAAAACTAAAAAATTGAAAGAGCTGGAAGAGCAAAAACGTGCATTGAAAGACACTGGACAAGACAGCCGTCCCCTGAAAAAAAAACAAAGAGCTCTGCTTCTAAAATTACGACAAGAGAAGGAAGAGATTCAAAGGTAAGCGACATTTGTGTAATTATATATTTTTTATTTATTTCTATTAAATTTTTCTGTTTATTGACAGACTAAAATTATTATACGAACTTACAAGCCTAGAACGAAAACGTATGTTGCAAAAACAGAAAGACATGTTTAATTTGAACATATCGACAAAGACTATCTTAACGAAATTAAAAAGGACCACAGATAGTCAATCACCGAGAAGATTATCGGGTCCTATGAAGGGTTACGATATACGCAGTAATAGCTCTATGAGCTCCTTAATCGATTCAGATAAATCTCAACATGATCGGTCTCAGATAGACACACGTCTACAAGCATCCGAGAGCGACACATCCAAACTTGACTGTCTAAAACCCAAAATATGTATAAATTTAGCCGAAGAAAGCAATACAGCGGTAAGGCCCGACGACTTAACTGAGAGTAAAGAACAAGAGAAAAGTCCCATACGGTTACAGAAGAAAAGCGACTTATCAAAATATGAACTGAAATCTCGAAAGTATGAAGAAAAAATGCCCAGAGCGGGTGTTTTACTACAGAAGCAAAATCAGAGATTGGATATGGAGTCGAAAATGATGCAAGGCCATCCCATGATGAGAAATATGCGGCTCTTGGAAAATCAGGATCAGATCAGATTGTCGCAATCATCAAGACCAGAAGTAGATGCGTCAATACCTGATTCTGTAAAATCCGAATCTGATACGTTAGTGGAAGAGTTGTCTAAAAGAACATCGTTAGCGGAAGTGTTGTCTGAAGGATCAAAAACATCGCAATTAACAGATTCTTCCATACAAACCGTAACAGTCGCAAAGGAGAAAAAATTTATTTCTAATGCTGTAACTACTAATAGTGAATCTGTAGAAGAAGAGATAAACACGATAGTCCAAGACACTGGTTCAACAAAAACGACGCGGTCACAAATCTCCGAAATATCACAGACAAGTACGAGTAAGAACTCTAAGAAGATTGATAAGTCTATCATGAGCGATAGAGACATATCTAAAAAGTTGCAACATAAAGCCGAACTAAAAACAAGCTCCAAGCGTAAAAATTCTAAGAAAACGAAATCATCTTCTAATATATCAACGGAAAATATATTAAGATCCAAATCAAGTTCTCATATATTGGAGGAGCTTGATCAGTCTGTTAAGTATCATGACAAAGAAACCAAAGTGAAGAATGATTTGCTTCAGTTAGTTAACAACAAAGAAAGTTTAATCTTGGACGAGTTAGATGTTAATGAAAGTCAAACTTCGCTTCAAGCACTCGTTAAGAAGCATTCACATTCGAAGACTATCAAAGATAAAAGCTCGAAATCGAACGAAATAACAAACGAGAGTAAGGAAGACGGATCCACTCCAACTTCGAACAGAAAATTTGAGAGTGATGAAAGTCTTCCCAGGAACGAGTGGGATACTCAAAATACATCCATGTCTCAGATTAGTACTTTTGCTGTTTCCCATCACAGTTCCGGAGAAAGTGAGAAAAATCTTTCGAAATCCATAGTTGTCAGGTCGCAAGACAAAGAATTTGAACAGTAAGTGCACATGCATATATTCATTTATCACATTTTCTGCTTTAATAGTGCAAATGTTTGAAAATTGCTATTCGACGCGACACGCGTGTGTTCTGCTAATAAAATCTTGAATTACTAAAGTCGTGCGTCGGGAGGTCTAATAATAAACTGTGCACATCTCTACGCCATATCGAATAAAGCATTGTAAAAATAGATTCTCTGCAGAGGCAATCCGCATAACATGCACATGCATATTCTTGGATCTGTTTTCTTCTATTCTCTTTAGAATTTTGAACGCTCGCGAAACCGCACTCGCATCGCGCAAGAACTGCATCGAGGAGTGGATGGCGTGGCACGCAAGGTTAAGAGCAGAAGAGGACCGTGTTACTCGTATGGAGCAGACGGCATTTAAACTCGTTGCAGCATCTAATGTTTTGTGTCAGCAAGGAGGAGGTAACATAAATGCAATTTTATATATATATATAATCAATTTAACTTGTATTAACATGTGATGGTTCTTTGATAAACTTTTTGAATTAAATTGCAGCTATAACTCAAACGAGTTTTAAGATTTTTTGCAGCTATTATAATAATCATGATAAATTGTTACTTTATTAAATATTAATTAAGTGTAACCTTTTGTATAATTTGATCAGAGAGACATTTGTCATTTATAGATACCACCGTGTCGTCTGATACAAGCGATGTCGAGGGAAGAATAGGACTTCTTACTGAGAAATTAGCAGAACGACGGATCGAAATGGCGCGTCTAAAAAGAGAAGCAAAGAAGCAAGCGAAGAAACAGCTACGTGCTTTAGAAGCAAACCTATTAAATCAAATCAAGGTAAGTGTATATGCGGATAATTATTTGATTATTATTGTTCTATAAAACTTCTGTTTATACTTGACAGAAATATGACACGACCATCCATGAGATGCGCAAAAAATTAGAATCTAAGAAAAATATTAAAGAACTTGACAAGTTAGCTATAGAGCC
Source organism: Cephalotes varians (assembly GCA_037157785.1). Classification (NCBI taxonomy): domain Eukaryota; kingdom Metazoa; phylum Arthropoda; class Insecta; order Hymenoptera; family Formicidae; genus Cephalotes; species Cephalotes varians. The sequence continues at coordinate 574,314 of JANQDE010000087.1, forward strand.
GAAGTCATTGGCTGACTTCAAAGTACCTGAAATACCACTCAAGAGAATACAGGACATCTACAAAAGCAGCGATTTATTGAGATCTAGGTCGGAATCTGATCTGCTGTTTCCGAGATATCAGCAGAAGGATTTATCGAAAGTCGTAACATATATAACATACGATGATAAACATGAGAAGAATAGTTTTCAAAAACCTATCAAATCCATGAATGTGAAAAGCGCAAACATTCTTGCGCGATTAAAAGGCACTACAGATCTTCATGATAGCGTTCAAACTATTTTTGGCGATTGTACATCGACAGAAATATATGAAAATATTCAAGTAATGCCTTCAGCATCATCGATTTCAAATGATACACGTTCTGAAAAATATGTTCTTTCTATGAAAAAGCAAATCGGAGAATCGACTATTGCCGATATAAAACAAATTAGTGTATCGCACGATGTTAAAATGGATTCCAGTACGGTACAAACAATGACAAATACAAGATTTGAAGATCACAGTACCATTAACACTGAATCGACAAATGATAGATTAATTACTAATATCGATCAATCTCAGCCAAAGACTTCCACAATGCTATCCGAGATTCCAGAAATAAGTAATATCGAATACTCAAAATCTATTCCGAGCAAATTCGAGTGTTCCACAGAAAATGTTGAGCATGTGATTGATTCCAGTATACTTACTTATTCGAAAAAGTTGGATTTTCTGCAGTTAAATAATAAGAATTTAAGCGAGGATATAAGTTCTATCGAAAAGGACATTAAGGTACTTTCAGAAATAATGTCGCGCTTAAGTAACGAGTCAAATGAGAAGTCTAAAGCAAATATTGATGAAAGAAATACATCGCAAGATATATCAGAAATAATATCTAAATCAGTTTTTAGTGAAGTAATTGATATTAAAAATGTAGAACAACAAGAAATGTTACTCGAGAAGAAAATTGATACCGAATTTACTTCCATATCGACAAATAATAAAAAATCAATATCTTCCAATGATTTGAGTCATGATAAATACATATCGGACAGAATAAATAGTGAAATATCGACGATATTCTCAGAAAAGGTTCCTATCATCTCCAATTCGTCTTATGAAATCGATTATGAAGCCAAAAGCCGAGAGATTATGAATGAAATAGAGAAATCTGTACTATCACAACACATTAAGACTGCAAGCGATGACAATCCAACTTCAGTATTAGAAAGTAGAAACGAAGAATTGTTGAATGATTTAGTCTCCGAACTCGGTATAGAATCGACTTCCGAAATTTTTCCTAAAATATCAGCAAACAGAAAAAGTCTCGATCTTGCGAGAGATACAGCGACCCAAATTATCGATGATACGAAGAAAAATATAAATGAACAAAACGATTTAAGTGAAGCAATACTTGAGAAAGACCTTGTAAAAGTTCAAGCAGAAAAGGCGCATTCTCTGAAACTTTCTGAGCATTTTGGCATTACATCAATACAATCTCCCATCATCGCCGGTCATTGTTCAAAGGAAATGATATTGCAAAGCGATTCGCAGAGCGTACCTAGCTTGGTTTCAAGTCAGAGCTTACACATTCTTGCCGGTAAAGATTTGAAATCGAGAAATATTTCCGAGGCAGAAGTTAAAACCGCTGATGATGTGAGGATATTAGAAAATCTTGATGAAAATATTCAAACAGATGTGCTCGACAATACCGCAAATTCAATAGCACTTGCATCTAACATCGATCAAAATCGATTGCGTACGATTAGTACAGAAAATATTTCTCAGGATAAAGATAACTGGACGATGTCCGATTCATTTGAAGTGTCGCAGGATGAGATTAGCACTGGAATATGTGAAGAACTTGAGAATTCGAAATCGGATTTGGATGATACTTTCTCGGAAAAGAATGTATCACGCGTTGATGACACAAAGAATCAAGAAGCTGAAAGCAATTTAATAAACGACATGTCAATCTTTCTTCCAAAAGGAGAATGTACAAATGTCGCGGTACAGGACATTACGCTTAACAACGAATTAGTACATTCTCACATTGTAAAAAGTAACGACGAACTTGATGATATATTGGACATAATCGCTAGAGAAAATGATAAAGAAAAAAGTATTCCTGAAGACGAAAAGCTTAATAACATAATCTCTGATTCCATGGCTGAATTACTAGACAGAGTTAAGGATATCGTGGAAAATGATAAAAATGTAGATAGTCATTTTAAAGGATCCTTGTATAATATGAATATCAGTGTAGATAATCGAATTGAAGCAATTTCAGATGCTTCGATGTTAAATAACAAAGCACAAATGGAAACAAATACAAATATCTTTATGAATATCTGTAAAGATAATAAAGCTAGTAATCATGAGGAATTAATAGATACTTCGTTTCGAACAGTCGATAAATCTGCCATAAATGTAAACTTATATGTGGAAATCGATAACGAGAAAAGTCCACGTGAAGCAATATCGGAAGTACAAGAAATTATAATAACAGAGCTGGATTCAAGTAGCGCCGAGGATAATACATTATCTGAACTTGAAATTGATGCCAAAGTTGAGTTGGCAGAAGAAGAGGAATCTGCCACATGGAATATAAACGAGAATAAGAACAAATGTGTTGTGAAAGGAGACAAAAGCACTGTGCTTGTAGAGATAAAAGAATGTCTGGAATCAATCTTGGAACAAGATAGTTCGGATGGCGAACAGCTGGATAATTTAGTGGAAATTGCTGTGAGTGGATTGGATACTGTAGAAAAAGCCGTTGTATCATTGCATGATTCTCCTAAGTTGGTAATAGACGATGCAGAATCTACAACGCAAAGTAGACGAGCTAAAGAAGAGACTGATATAGAGAAGAATGATATAGAGAAGAATAACATGGCTGTGACATCAGATGCACCAATCGAAAATATCAACAAAACATTCGATATATTGAAAGATCCAGAGTATGAAGACATTTCCGAGGAGAGCCTCGAGGTGTCCGAAATTCTAGACAAAGATTACCTTCCAAAGGCAGGCATCGTGAAAAAATCCGCTAATTTGCCAGAGAGGTATCAAATCACACAGAAATCGGAGAATGTGTTGAGAATACTGGATGAAATCTCGCAGAAATCATTTGATTCTATAAGCAAATTAGAAAATGAGAAGAATGTCCAAAGCGCGCCGAGTGCAATGGAAGAGATCAGCAGAGTTTTGGATGCAGAGATTTCCGCGGTGGATGATAGTTCAGCCGAAATAAATAAAATGATGAGCAAGCTCGAAGAAGAATCTTACGAGGTGGACGAAACGAAAAATCGATTTTTAGAAGAAGCAAAATTGCAATCTATAGAAGCTAGCGATGCAAATGGCTCATTAGACAAGAAAAAAGTGATTCCTTTGAGATTGGATGAGGATGAAAAGTCCTCTCGGATAATGTATGAGCTGCGCGAAAGAGTCTCACAACTGCAAGAGCAAAATGGCTCTTCTGAATCCAGCGAAGCCGGCGATACTCCGAAAGGTGTATCCGAAATTGAAATGGACTCGCCGAGAGATTTCAATGACTCGCGACTAGATATTGATATTCTGGATGATGATCTTTTGAGTGGCACTAAAGCGATGAACCAGAATATCGATATAGAGACCAATTTTCATTCCGCATCCATCATCACCACGTCCGAGAAGGATATCGAAGCTATGATCTACGAATTAAAAGGTATTCTTGCTGTTCTATTTTAAAATACTTGAAGTAATATTAGAATATGTATTTACACACGCGCGCGCTCACACACCACACACACACACACACAGGGTGTCCCCAAACTGACGATAAATATTTTAATATTTATCTTCTGAGATTCTTTGGAAAATGTGGAATCTATTTGGTTTTCAAATAGGAAGAGTTTAAAGATTACGAATGACAAGATGCTAGAATTTCGCGCACTCAGAAATGACAAAATGTTTAGTGATAGAGGTATTTCCATGAATACTTTTGATAGTGATGAAATTATCATACAAATATACGAAGAATAATAAGAATTTCATTAAAAACCTATTTCTTCTAACAAATTTGTTATAAAAATAATTTGTACCCAATAGTTTGACATAATATTGGTATGTGTCAGCTATCAAAATATTATATTATCATATTTTGGTTTATCCCTGAGTGAAATTTCAGTTTTATCATAAATTTTTTCTATTTAAACTCTTCTATAAAAACTCGATTTTTATCTTAACCCTCTATCTTAACCCCTACGTACGTGCGTGCGTGCGTGCGTGCGTGTGTGTAAAATTAGAGATATAATAGACAATATACAGAATTATTGGAATTGACTAAATTCTGCCATATATCAATTCGAACTCTATATCTAATGTAAATCAGAGCATCGATCCTATACTATAGTACACATCCGTCCGATTGTACATATTTTTCTTGAAACATTATGTGTGTTATAAAATTTATATAAATATTGTAAATCAATATTGTTATCGAATGTCTGATCTACCGTGCAGTTAGTCTAATCGTAATACATTACAAAGTAATTTTTGTGAAAGATGCTATTCGATTGAATTGCAAGAATCGAATAACATATTTTTAAGCAAGGCAATATATGTGTATGTTGAGAGATAGTAGATCTTTTTTTCCTCTTTATATAAATTACTGTTATCATTTTCAATTGAAATCGTGCGATGCAATTTTTATGTGGTCTGATCTTATCAGAGACATTCGATACATATTTACACATCTCGGTCTATACATTGCGTTATATACTACTACAGAAACACCTTTTGTTTTTTTATATTGGCTGTGTGCTCTCCTGTGCAAAAGCGTTGCCTGGTATAGCCATGTGTTATTTATTTTCAGACAAATAGCAAAGTCGAGATTGTATTTGTCTAAAGGTAATACACGAAACTACGAATGATACGAACATTGACTTGTTATCTCTGTACAAATCAGTGTCGCATGAAATGCTTGATCCTTTCATTATTGATCCTTTATTATTCATCGTATGCGCACAAAGGCCTGTAAATATTATGCATCACACAATTATTTATCGATTACTACTTCTACTCTTCTTTTCCCTCTGAATCTATTAGAAAAGATTTACTCGTGTACAGATGTTATATGGAATGTCCAACTTTGTCACAGCTTTATATTATTATATTATAGAGAATATCCCTGTATAAGTGGCCACCCCTTTTTATCTCACAAACTAACAGAGGTAAACCTAACAAATAAATACAATATCAAATTAAAAGCTCGAATTGAACTCTATTGTAAATACTGATCACTCAAAAAAATTATATAAAGAACGAAGAGACAGTATAACTTTTACAGTACGGTACGGTAAAGTGAATATTTCAATATGAATGAAATATGAATTCAATAAAAATTATAGCTTTTTTTACGAATATGACGATATATAAATAACGAAATTATTTTCTAAGTTTTTCGGTTTAAAGTTTTGCGGACGATCGCAAACTTTCAATTTGTTTTGCAGTATGACCAACTAACAAATCAATGCGAAAGTTGGCCCGTATCACACAGTGGACCGGGAGATTGGAAAAAGAGGCATAATTCGAAGTTTAATTAGATTGTTGCCAAAAGCTATATTTAATTTTTTGGATCGACGATCATGAATCCGAGGTCAAATATGCAAAATTAAAAAAATTCAATATGGGACAGATTCAATATGGCGGACCAAAATGTAAAAAATAGTTATACTTTAATACTGGTCTTTGATTCTTATATTTAAGGCTATCTTAAGTATAGCTTAAGATGTCATAAGCTAATCACAGAGCCATATTAGCATCTTAAGACATTACTTAGACAGTTTTAAAATAAGAATTATTAATACTGACTATTTACTTGTTTTAATAAATTTTTGGGGTTGTTGAATATAAATCCAAGATCAGAATTATGAAATTAAAAATGACAGATCAAGATGTAAAAAGTCGTTTTAATATGATATAATTAAAATAATTTTTATATAAAATATATTTTTTTTATTAAATAAAATATATAACTTCTATTATTCTTTTCTGTCCTAGGGTCGGTTTTCATTAGATTGAATAATCGAAGTTCTCCTTTTAGTAAAAGTATTTTAAATGTGATAAGTTGTGTAAAAAATCGAGTTTTGGGTAATTTTAAGAAAATCTCAAGACTCTTACCTGTTATTGGATTTTTGGTTTTCAAATAGAAAATAAACAAAAAGTTTTTTTTAATTGTGATTATATTTAAAAAAATAATATAAAAACGTCAAAAATTGAAAAAATTATGTAATTTATGGAAGAAAAACGAATTTTGTAAATAGAGAAATTTATAGAGATTAAGATGAACGTCGGGGRGGGGGGGGGGGGGGGGGGGGAGTGATTTATTAATAGACACTAAGATTGCGAAAAAATTAAAACATTGAAAAAATACTTTTTACTTAAACTTTGAAACCCTAAAACTTTGTATTTTTTTTATTCTTGAAGATCTTTCTACTTCCCTTGAAACTTTCACTGAAAAAAAAGATAGGACTTGAAAAGTATATTTTTTCTTTAAAAAAGAAAAAAGAAAAACGGGCAAGAATGGGCATCATTTTCTTAAAATGTTATAAATGCGCATCTAATCACATGATGCTTTACTTTCAGCAGTATCTGCGATTATTGCTGATTATTAAGTTTCAACAGAGCTTTTATAGCTTTAAGACTACAATATATTCCAAGATAATGAAGTGCTATTTGCTATTTGATTGGTTTATTGCCAAGATTCTAGTGTGATTTTTTAAAAATAGTTTGTTTTAAAATAATAAAATTAACAGACATTTTATTTTTAGTTGTAACAAAATTAATAATTTTCTTTTTAAATAATATTTCAAATAATATTAATTATACAAAAACTATATTTAAAAAATTTAAATTGTTATTATATGGACGGTAATTATTCAACTATTATAAATCATGAAGAAGCTGTAAGAAAAGCTGCATTATAATAGATAATAGATATTCTTTCATGTTATTTTCCGAATCGAATTTTTAACTACTTTTTTAGGCATGTCATCACAGGATCGAAACTGATGAAAAGATAATAGTCTGCAAAGCCGAAAAAATTTATATAATTTGTAAAATAATTTTGTTATATATCGTTGCACTCATTAAAAAAGCGCTACAAATTTTTGCATTGAAATATTCACGTCACCGTGCAATTATACATGTCTTTCCGTTCTCTAACATAGAGAAATTTTTTTTTAATAACCACTGTACTCACAATCAGTTTGAACCATTCAACTTGATATTATTTGATTTCTTGTCTATTTCTGTTAGTTTGCGAGGTATAAATGGATGGTCACTTACAGGAATTCCTATGTATTTTATATATATATATATATTATATATATATATATATATATATGCATTAGAAACATTTTCCCGATATATTTTCCTATCTTTCATCCATCCCTTTCCTTAGAGCACTCTCATTTTAAAATATATGAATTGTAAACCTCCGATGTAATATGAAGACTCGTGTTGTTTTTCCCGAGAAACTTGTTTCTCTATCGTATTTATCGATATGTATATTTCTTGCTTACTCCGTAGCTTCAATGGAACAACCTGGTCAGGAGCTCGCCGAAGTGGAAGCTAAGCTGCTTCGGATCGAACAGTTACAAATTGAGTTGGAGGTACGTATCCTACGTGTATGACCCAATTATTATAAACATGGACACTCAACTTGAATGCATATATAACTATTTTTAAGATCAAGAAATTGGAAGCGGAGGAAGTATCTTACTACGTTCGAGAGATACCGAATAAACCACCGCCTCCTTACACTCCACCTGGCCGGTTATCGGCTTCGCTTGATTCACCTTCGTTGATCACTGCTGTAATCCCGTCAAACGTCGAAGAATTAACATCATTCACCGAAAAAGCCACAGCCCTCATATACAACGCCAAATTGGCCGGTGAAGATATTACAAGTTTGGAAGCGCCTTCCGAGATTTACGAGTTGATTGAAGACAAGAGTGAGAAAAGGGATAGGCGGATCTACAATACCTTCCTCTTCGATCTCTGTAAGGAGACTATTGTGGAGATTTATCAAGCAGAATACGAGAAGCCCAGCCCGAGTTGGACGAAGCCGAACGTGAAGACAAAGCCCACGATGAAGATCCCAAAGAACGTCGAGGAACTCATCGAATATGTTAACAAGGAGGTCGCCACGCTCTTTGGTTTTAAGACGAAATTGCAACGGGAAAACATGGTGATGCGTTGGAGCAGAAAACGCAGAGACAGGGTCGATGAGTTGCTGGCGAGAGAGGCTCAGGCTGAGGAGGACGAATGGACGAAGTTTCATCATGACGAACTAGCAGTGAAGAATGGACTCACGGTAGCTATACTAGACACTCTCGTGATGGAAACTGTGAACGTGATGAAAATAGCATACGGTAAGAAGAGAAGAATGATGGTGTAACGATTGTTAATCTTCACAACTAAATAGGGGCACTATCTTGCAATTCATAGTTAAAACGAACAAAAGTGAAAAATATCCTTTCAGTCAATGTTTTCTCAGGATCGCGTTACTGTCATTTGCACTTTTCGGATATCACGTTACTGTCATTTGCATTTTTGTCCATTAGTCTTATAAGTAGCATAGGCTGGTTCCTATTTATTTGTTAACTATACAATTTGTTAATCTTCTTTCTTTTTACATTAACTACCGAGCCGATACGTGTGAGTGTTTAAATATTAAGTAGACAAACCACAATAAAGTGAAATATATGAAATATATGACAGAGAGAAAGAAAGGAGAGAGGAGATATGTAATTAATACTAGCCATTCACAATTCTATAATCAAATGTTCTAGGTCAGTTTTAAAATTTATTTCTTGTTAACGGCAAGTTTACGTAACGAGTTCTCTCTATTTAATTGTGCATATGTACGGGCTATCATAGAATAAGTAATGTAAAGAATGTAGTACTATGTGTTTCTACGAAAATGACAAATATTAATCATCGAATATTACGGAGCGTTTTGTTCAATTTAAATTGCACAGAATTAGATCAATAACAGGAATATAATTTCTTGTTATAGAAGTTTTATATTTTGCTTCTTCTAGCGCATTATCAAAATATTTATATGCTGTAGTATATTGAAATTGTATAATATATTATCTTAATAATTACATATGCGCAGGTCGATATTTATGCATCATAATTGAACGAAACGTTTCCTGGATTATGTAAATCATATTTTAGTGAACATATAAATAATAAGTTTCAATAAGTCACGTTGGACAGCAGTCACATGCTCAATTACTTGTAATGAAATTAACAAAATTCAAACGGAAAGACTGACATTTCGGGGCCATTTTGATCGAAATTATGAATCGTTGAATGAAGTATATAGATTGTAAATGTCGATTACAGGGTAAGGCGCATAAACATTTTATTTTGGAAACATTTTCTTTCTCTTCCTTGTTAATACTTCCAAATCTATCTTAGACTATGTCTTATATGTTTTTCCTGCATATTGATATTCGAATTTCGTGAGATTAGTTTTTTCTTTTAATAAAACTATCCACAAAGGCCCTAATCGTATAGAAAACAGTAAAGATTGAGTCCTATATACAGTCATTACATTTATTTTTTTATCGAGGAAACTAATTTATCAATAGATTGATAATCGATCAATAATTTAGGCATTTTAATTCGTTTTCTATCGTTGCGATTCTGTTTTACGTTTGTGGTTGTGAATGTAAACGTTAAGACTTACGGGAATGCGACAGTGCACATCAAACACTATAACGTGCAAATGTAACTCTCTTATAATCATTCTCGACAGCGTTATGGAGTTGAATGTACTTCGTCTTCCTGTACGCTGTAGAAATGTAAATACTGCAGCGCTCAAATGCGACATCCGTTGTTCCTTTATACACGGATAACATTTTTTGTAATTTTAATTAGAACGTAACTTTTATTAAAACTCGCATGTACAGGTCGCTCTGATGAGCTTTTCTCCGTTTCCAGGGTATTCTTGTAGAATTGTTCACAATTTTCTTTACATTACCAATTCTCGGTCGCGTCTGTAATTGTTACAGAGATTGTTCACGTAGATTGTAGTGTTGAATATGTGTACTTAACTAAGATATATTTTATAATAAACTTTTTCTGAAAAGAAAGACATCTTTCTATTTTCGCGTAACGCGTGCAAGATAAGAAAGATATTAATTAACGATATCTGATAAAATAATTCATAATTATAATGATATATTTAAAGCATCGAAATTTCATATGTTAAAACAAATAAATTCAGATATAGAATTAAATAAAATATTTTGAAATAATAATGACTATGATGAATGAAAATAGCATTACGATACGATAAATAGTATTACGATAAATTAGAAAGATTTATTTAATATACATGAAACATAGAATAATTATAGAAGACTGGTTTTTCAAGAAATAGATTACACATATAGTTATGATATTATATTATTTTGATCCATTCAATAGCGTACAAGATTTTACGTAATTACAAAGTATATGCCTGTATTATAATCCGATTAATATGGCAAATTTTTTTCCAAGTTCTACAAAGCATTTGCAAATCCTTTTCTAAAATAAATAAATTTAATACTACATATATTTTTTGCTATTTTTAAAAATCAAAAATCGGTTATAAGTAGAAATTACGAAAATTCTTGACTAATGTAGACAAGTCCATAATTTTTAAATGTGCAGCTACAAATAGTTGCAGAAGAAGTCAATAAAGAAACTCAATGAAAAGTAATAAAATTAACTAAATGCAATAGGCTCGTGCATATTTTTATAAGACAATCAGGTTGTAACATCATCACAAAATCAAATACTTTAACAAAATATGATATGTTGTATGTAACAAAATCAAAAATATCGATATAGTTTAAATATAGATACATAAAACTAATAAAAAAAAATAAGTATATATACATATGTATATATGTATATATAATTTGTATATATTTATATATCTATATGTATTAAATCGTTCAACGATTTGTCATTTCAATAGAATACGTGAAAATGACTAGATTCGACTCTTAGAAGCGTCTCTTCAACGCTTCATTAAAAGTTTAATACACGTACACATGCATCGATAGCATATCGATTATTGCACGTATATTAAGCTCGTTTGTCAAGTACGAGCATCAGCCAAAAAGCGAGCACTTATAGCGAACTCTTGGTCGTCTTTTCTCGTTTTTTTTGTAGGAAGAAAAATTTTTTCATCTAGCAAAAAATCTGCTAAATACTCCGCTGATTATCGTCAATCTACAAAGCGCAAGTTTCTATATTCCTTTATGGCAGCCTATAACAAGTAAAGTTAGCATATAGATTCGATTATTCTATGAAAATTATAGTTTATACTCATTCGTTATCGCGATTCTATTACATGTCATATATGCACAAGACTGTCGTGATTAGAATCAGTGAAGAAAACATTGATCACTCGTTATCGATAAGTCTTCTAATTGGTATAGTATCGAAATTCTTAATGCGTTCCAAAGGACTAAAGTTCACCAAATCGCGCGATCTTTACGCATCGACAATGTGTATTTTGTAATCTATTGTTTCCGAGAATTATCCGCGTCTTTCGATCCCTCCCCAGTATCATTCATATCTCTCGGATGATCCTTAGAATTTCTGTCTTTGAAATCACGAGAATGATAATAATGATTGTTGTCTCTTCGCGATGCTTGACCTCTATACTTGCGATTATTGCCATCGCGACCATAATTGCGGTATTCGCGCGATCGATAAGACGGCGATTCGAAACTGGCTGCTTCCGCTGATTTCACACTACCGTTTTGGAGTTGCGGTAAAATGGTCGAGTCCGTATCCACCTGATGATCTTGCCTCTCGTGTCGATTCGTGCTATATCTGTAATAATTCATACATAGATTTTATATATCTTATTCTTTGATGTTACAATTATTACTTAAATTTTTCAAAGATGTTTTTACAATTTAAAAATTTATAAATGATAGCATTTTGTAAACTGTACCTCGATGATCTACGATGCCAGTAGCTCGGTATTGGTAACGGTGGAAATTTACGAGAGTTCTGTTCCTGTGTCGTACTCGTGGGCGAACCACGGTTGTAATGAGTATTATTACCGTCACGGGAACGTCCGCCTCTGCTGGTACCAACGTTGTTTGCCGAAGAAGTCGCTCTTAACGAAGCTATCTCCTTTTTTTGATCCATATTCTCCTTGTGTAACCGTTTTACCATTGCATATGATTCTTCCAAAAGCACAACTAAGCTCGCTTGTACAGGATCTCCGACTTGAATTCCCACGTCTGCTACTTCGATTTTGTTCTTTTGGTCTTCTGTTATATCCAATCTCCTGCAGAATAAAGAAAAGAAACGTTAGCCTATCATTACGTGACCATGTGATATATTTTCATATAAAACTGACTTTTTTTGTTGTTCTATAATGTTCGACAAGTACTGGTTATGTGTTTTTGCCTCTTGTAATGACACCTTAATGTCTTGTAAGTCTTTCTCTAAAAGTTCCACTTGCAGAGGTGTTACATTGACACATACTGGGCTACCCTGTAAATTCAAGTCAGAATTGAAATCTTTACATCAATGCTAAAGATATTCTTTGAGAGGGAAAAGTGATATTAAAAAATATCCAAGTATTGTCAAACGCTCATAATGGTATTGTATCGCAAGTACCTTTGATTTCGCAAACCCATTTCCATTATCTTCAGGCGAAGAAGGACTACTAGCTGCACCATAGTGTGCTCTTTTAGAAAATACCAATTGAAATTGTAGATCTGCAGAAATTTATAAAAGATTAGAAGCAAGATATACTTAAGGAAAACTAATATAATTATCTGTTACCTCTATTCCTTTGACGCAAACATTCTATTTCCTGATGTAAAGCAATCAAAGTTGCCTGATGTTGTTCTTGTAAAAACTTCATGTTCTGCTCCAGTTGCACTACTCTATCTACATTCAGACTTTGATGTCTAACATGTGCGAATCCATCGTTTCTATCAGTCAAAGAAACCAGGTCGGGTGGTGCTTTCTTCCCCTACACAAACAATTGTGCAAGGCTTACAATTTGGCCTTTCTTGTAATGAAAGAGTTTATAATTAAAATTTTGAACTTTTTTTCTCTTCTACTCAAATGAATTATCAAACAAATAATTTTACATTTATGAATTTTACAATATGTACAAGAATTTATATACTTTCCTATGTCTAGGATAATGAACAATTAAAAGAGATATAAATTAAAGATGGACATATTTTAATTAAGTTAAAGAGCAATGTGCAATAAAATAATTTAACATTTAATGAAAAATGATACTCACTTGAGGAAAGGGCACTGTTGGTAGTTTCATCAGCACTTTAGATGTCATCCTGAAGTTATCGATCAATAACAATGACAAAAGTTATTTGTCAATACCCAGTTGTTTCGCTCTTGTCTATTTTGGTATTTAATATTTTTTTCCAGAAATTCCTTTTCAAGAAATCATGCGTTCAAATCACACATCGACACAGTCATCCCAGCTTAAGCTTGCGCGAATCAAGTATTCTAACGTAGGCAACCTGAAGGAAAATACATAATTTCACAAATGTACTCGATCACAGAGACATTTTTACTGTTTCTCGAAAATCTTGAAGCCATTATTTTACACTTGTGAAAAGATTTTCTCGCGTTGCTTGAAATCGCTAAAAATGTTTGTACTTAAAATAAGATAAATGTATATTCGAGTGTTGGAGAGAGAAGAAAAACAAAATTGTTGAGTGCAAGAAGTATAAGCAACGCGACAGATCTAAAAAAAAGTGAAGGAAAGCAAATGAACAAACGACGAAGAACGCCATAGCCATTAGTCGAGCGTTACTGTGTAGCGACTTATTTTTGGATTAAATACGTTACAAAATCGGTATAAGAGTATATTCTTTTCTTTTATGCGATTGTCGCTGAAAAGAAGGTACAGACGATTATCACGGAATTTGAAAACTCTTCTTTCGGAACTTACAACGTCATGCGAGGGAGGAGTCTATGAATGTGTCGAAAAACGATTGCGAGAAACAATTAGCGATGATATCGACGCGCCAAGTAAAGAATGCACATCGTTAAATGCGTACTCGAAATACTCGGAAAAATTAATTTCGTGCCGATCGGGCACATCTTACCAAGCACACTCGAGTTCGCGGGGAGCGTCAGCAGAACAAGAAGCGGATAAATTGCGGAGTGCAGCGAGATCCGAGGGTTGAATGAGAACGTCCTGCGCGCGCAGCGTAACGTCACCGTGCCGTGCCGCGCGCGCCAATTGGCCGGTCACGTTCGAGCATGGTGATGCGATTTCACCGTAACGATTATTCTCCTCGCAAACGGATGGTAACCGGAGAGGTTGACCGCCCGATGTACAATTTTACTTTCCGCCCGCGCTTTCTCGCTGTCGCGGAGAACCGCAAACCAATTCCGGCCGCGAATCCACGTCATTCGAATTCCGCGCGCTTTTCATGACTGGCCAGTCATCCGCTTCTCGCAGAGATAATCCGCCGTTTCCTCACGACGCATTTCCTCCTCGCGTGTTGCGAAGGTCATTTCTCGTCCGCGATGAATCGGGTTCGCCTAAATTAATCGGGACGCGTATTTAGCCAAGGATTCCGCGTTCGCCAGGGCGTGGGTGGAAAACTTTCTCCGTCGAGGTCGACGAGGAACCGCGCATTGAGCACCGCCGGCGTTTACACCCCGTTCGTCACAGGTTAATCCGCGCCGCTGAATTGCGCGAGTATTGATCCGCGGCGCGTGGCCGCGCCCACGCCTTTTCCGATCGCGGCTGTAGTCCACTTGGCGCTTCAAACGCTACAAAGCATTCGTAGCACCAATATGGCTGGTCCATTTGACGCTTCAGAAAAGTCGCTATTCGGCTGTGGAACGGGTTGGACGTTTGTCCTTCTCAGGATGTGGTGTCCCCACAGAAATTTTTTGAAACCCATCTAATCTTAGGTGTATTGTTGAGACTTACAACGTTTGCGGATCGTAAACGTGTAATTTAATTAACTATTACGAAAAAGCTGTCTTTATCACACGTAATAAAATATGAGAGAATGAAAAGCAGAAAGATTTGTAAGATACGAATCGTGATATAAATCTGAAAAGAATGTATAAGAAACAGGTGAACCCTTGATGCAAGCTTAACATTCTCAATCATTTGATTAAATTATAAATTGCCAGAAATTATTTTTCATTATGAATTATCGAAATGAAAATAACGATACGTTATTTGCTATATGTGGAATGTTTGTTATTATATTAAGTTAAATTTTTCTATAGTGAATTTTAATTTTTTTATCTGAATTTAATTAACTTGAACTATCTATAATTAATGTTTTGTTTTCGATTGTGATTCTATACTTTATTTATATTCGTTGGCATTAATTCATTTCCCTTTTGTTAGATTGTAAGATAATTTATTTATGTGAACTTGATAATATCTTTATTTTTATTTCATAATTAGCTTTAATTTTCCTGGAAGAGGAATATTTTTGGAATAGATTTTTCTCTTCATGTTATGAAAATGCGTTAATCCTCTTAGTAGTATGGGCTATTTAAGATAATAAAGAATCGGGATGTTATTTTGAAATTTTGATTTTTTGTATTATCATAGAAATTTTCTAGACAATTAGAATTGATTAGAGTTAGTAGCTTTCCGTATATATTGTATGATAATAAAGCCATGTTTGAGTAAATATTAGGATTAATTTCTTATAGCTTTCCTTGAGTGGTGCCCGTTTGTCCACGTTGCAATTGACCACCAGCCACTCACAGCAGCCGGTGTCTAGAGGTTTTCCACTGTTCGAGCGTTGTGAGTGGTTGGTGGTCAATTGCAACATGGGCAAATGGGCGAGAAAACCCGGTCCGTTTCACAACACTTGCTTACCATTAGAGACCCTATACCAGAGTCTGGACGGGTGGGCTCCGATAGCCCACGTCGCCGATTGGCTAATTTAAAATAAAATTTTCTGATTGGTGGTCCAGTGGAAAAACTCTAAGCACCGGGCGATGTGTATGGACGTGTGCTAACGGGACCCTCCCGTCTGAACGAGCGATTGTGGCAAAATGCTGTGAGCACTGAAATATAATAATACTGGAACGAGCGCGGGCGCTAGTGTCGTGAAATGACAAAGAGGGTCTTAAGTGATATCTTTGTCTCTTTCTAGTACAATCTGGCCAAAAGTTTCTTTGTAACGTTTATTGGATACACGTAACCATCTTTTATAAAACGAGACTGTACGATCCCCACTATCGTTTACCACACATGCGTAGTATAGCTTAGAGAAGGCTAAAGATACCACCTTGGACGCTCTCTCTCGAATCACACTTAGGGCCACTTTTACCAACGTCGGTTAAGTTAACCGATGGTTAAAGTGTCAACC
>JANQDE010000087.1:590758-629022 GCA_037157785.1 Cephalotes varians
AAATGCGATTGGATAATTCCATTGGAATTAACCGTCGGTTAATCTAACCGACGTTGGTAAAAGTGGCCCTTATTCAGGGTCGCGCTCGTTCCAGTATTATTATATTTCAGTGGCTGTGAGACAGAAAGATATATATACTATCTCCGTCTATTTATTCTAACCTTAATGCTGCGTTTGGGCAAACGCTATTAGCGCTGAAAATCTATAGTGCACCTACGTCAACTGTTTTGATTTGCTATCGCTTACGTTTTGCCTTAAATTCTTGACTGTGATTGGCTGATTCGCTTATTGCTTAAGTTTTTTTGTGTGCCATGGCCTTAACTCTGATATAGGGTCTCTAGTGACCCAGAGATCCTCTAGTGATCCAGAGATGAGTCGATGTGAGTGTTACGTCATTTACGCGGGAAAAACAAAACCGATATAAGTTAGAAATATTATTAATATATCATCGGCGAGTTACTACTAAAGGCGGTTGGTCTCATGAAAGTTCATGTTTTGTTAAAATTTGGATAAGCTCATTACATTAATTTTATGATTTTCTTGATATTTCTCACAGTTTCCTCTTCCTTTTTGTCATCGCTACTTGAAGATGAGTGAATTATGAGATTCAAATCATCATTCTCTGATTCTTCGAACGTAATTTTCATCAATTGCAATAACGTTGCCTTACGAATATCCATTATTGTGATTTTCACTAAAAGCATTACAGGTTATGTGAATTGCGTTCACAGGTGGTCCGAAACGAAATGATTGTCAGCGCGCTTTGAATACACTAACGAATCGGACCGATCATTAAAATCATGAACACTGTGAGCGCTGTGAGCGTGAATCGGACCGCAGCCCATCGCTGTTCTCGAGAATCCGATGAGGAAGAGACATCGATTTTTCATGTCACGCCAATTTCAGCTTGTACAAACTAGACGAAGAACTCGCATTCCCAAGTTCGTCTTCCGCGTTCCCATGCAAGGAATCGTGCCACAGTGTCCGGTTTTTTAAAATATATTTTCCCCCTTTGATATCCGTCGTTTATGGCACGCCCAAGGGGACGCGAATGAACGTACTCGTCGAAATACCGGGCATAACCAAGAGACAGAAATGTCTCTCCTCTTGAATCCCGCGGAACTCGTTCACCTAAACGATAACGAGACGGAGGATTCTTTCCTTTCTGGAAATGAAAACGATGATTATAACTTTAAGGTAGATTCTATAGAATCTCGAGATAACACGTCCGTTTCGCATTTATATCCCTTCCAGTAAGCAAAATGTTAGTGATATACTGACAGTTTGTCTACAGATTCGAGTAGAAAATTGGCAGATTGACATCAACTATTTCCACATTAAGCTTGTGTTCTGCTAGCACAACCTGTTGATGTAATCGGATAGCAGATTGCTTACAGAAATCAAAATCTGTTATTTCATAATAATATACTATACTATAAATTATTGTAGAATGACAGATTCTGTTTGGTTTCTTTAGTTAATCTGCTATCATATTCTATTAGTTATTATTTTTATTGATATTCTGCCAACAAAATTTATAACAGATACAAGATCTGTTTTCAACAGATTTGGCTATTTGGGATCCATTTCATACATTTTACAATTAGTAAACAAGACAAGACTTATCTTGTTATTCTCTGTTAAAGTATGTGCCTACAAATCGTTTCAAGTACATAATAAAGGACGTACGCAGACAGAGATGCCGAGAAGAAGAGGAAAGTATGTGGGTATCTTTTGTCAAACAACAGGAGCTGAATGGTTATAATAAAAATGGTATTCAGTCATCTGTTCAAAATATCAAACAGCTGTTGGATGAGAGTATGAGGGAGGCAGATAAAGAACTTAAAAAATTGGAGACCAATATTTTGCCTGACAAAATAAGGAAAGAATATGGTAAAACTAGAAACAATCAGAAGAGAAAACCAAAGGTAAGTGAATTTTTTAATAAAAATAATACCATGAAAAAACTAATTGATTAGATTGCTAAAGCTCATATAATAATAGGTAAATAATATCAGGGATTCGACTCTGAAGAAAGTGCAGATTATGAAAGACAGAGGAACAGGTAGCACCGATCTGCTGCTTACGATTCCTGAGGAAGACAATTATGAGAGAATGCACGAATCTGAGGATTTCAAATCATATGCTAGAAAATCTAGCTCTGGTCATGCAATACCGCGAAAGAGGCAATTTTCGAGACAACTGCATCATGCGACTAATAGCGCCGAATACAATTCCAGTGCTGAAAGCACTGCACACCACAATGCAGATGGAGTTATTTATGTACGACCGGATCCGTTCACTATGCATAAAATCTTGACGATGCAAAGAAAGGCCTGCGAGTTATTGGACGAAATCGCAATTAGACTGGGAAATATCTCGATACCGGATGGGATTAAGGACTTACAGAGACGCCAGCAATGCGTTGCTGAATTTATCATACGATTTTCGAGAAACTATCTGTATGATCTTAATAGATATGTCAAAGATATTCAAACGCATATGTGCGTTATTTCACCGCGTGCGAGAATAAGGCCGAATCACAGAAATCTGGGCCTTCACATGCACGCCATTGAGCACAAGCTTCTTGCTGCTCATCAATTATTGCTGCATGCATTAGTGGCTTATTGTAAACACGTTCCTAGCTCTATTCCCAAGGGACATCCTGGAAAGCTTAGAAAGTTACTGCAAGTAGTTCTCGATCTGAAGACTATGTGTGACAGGCTCCACTTAAATTATTTTGATTCGGGGGACACTGATGTTTTATCATTGGTAATATTACTTATGTCATTGATTATGTTAATATGAATATTTTGATAACTGATGATTGACAGCAACATTGCATTTTTTTGCATTTTACAAAAATGTAAGAAGTGTTAGACTCGAATTTGTTTAGAAATTTTCTTTTTAATTGCAGGGGAAAGAGATTGAAAGTAAATGCAATGTCATTTTGTCAAAGTTGAAACATGCGGATAGCAATTTTCTTGATCCTAACAAAACTCCATCAGTGGCATCCTTCACTCCACATTCATCAAATAGAAAGCGACTTAATTGTAAACAATTATCTAATCGATTGAGTATGTACAGCGTGGATACTAAAGTTTCCAAAAATACTTCTAAACCTAAGACAAGTATGTAAAATTATTTTAACAAGTTAAATGTATACTATTTACACTATTTTAACTTGTACACTATATGTATTATTTTTTAGATTGCCAACAAAAAGATAAAAAGTATAATGCAATAAATGTTAAAAAAATTTCTAATGAGTCAATATTGGATCAGCCACATGCTAGTTCTGTAACACTATTTAAAGATGCAAATCAGATTGGCATTAGAAAACATAAAACATTCGCAAAAGAGGAAGATATAAAGACTATGATGGACATATTACCTATAGATTCAGATGTAAAAAATTTACTCTACTTACAACAATACGAGACAGATGTAACATTAAAGTTTAAATATTTTGTCTATTTTGCAGGGCAGCAACTTGGAAACGCAAGAAAGGCATAATAATGCGATGCTTACAAGAAGAATATGTAAAGCACCGAAAAAATATTCTGGCAAGTTGCAGAATGGAAAGCCAGAAACTATAGAAAATATTGTTAAGAACACGACTACAAATAACAACGATGAATTCATAAAAAGAGAGACAATGATTACAGAGGAACTATCTAACTTGGTGCCGGTTATAGCAGACTTAATGTCTTTTGTTTCTAATAAGGTGAACTGCAGTGATGCTAAATTATCTCTTCTAAAAAGAGATTATTCAGTTATCTTAATTCGAATTTATCATAAGCATTGTAAATTTACATGTAGCAAAATGAATCAGAGGCGAGGCCAGCTTATTGTAAAACTATGACGGAGACACTAATGAAATTCTTACAGAAATATCAATTGCCTAAAAACATGAACGCAAAAATCAATGCGAGCTCAAACTGCGACGTATGTTCAGACAACAGTGAATGCCTTAAAACAAATAGGTGAATGTCCACACATTTTATAAATATACTTTTCCTTATTTTTTACTTTTGATAGCTAAAGGAATAAGACTCGATGTAATATTTTGTTTTTAAAGAACTATAACTGAAATATTGAAAAACGGCGAGAACATGCAATTGATTTGTATGTCATCGAAAGAAAATGCATCAAAAATATCTCGCTATTGTGACGCGTCGTGCCAAGCGGATTGCGAGGGCTTAACGGAACTGCCAGATTTTGAGGCAAAGGTAAGTTATAAATAAACAATGATTAAAAAATGATTAAAAAAGCCTGAGAATTAAATGTAAAATTGTAATATTGATTAACATTATATGATGAATGTAATAGGTAAAAGAAACAAAATTTATGACAGACTCGCTAAATAACATCGAGCTTGTTATTTCCGAGGAAGCTGAAATGAGTTTTTTGAAATATAGATGCGAATATCAGCGATTGATGCAATCGATTCCAATGTACTCTAGCAATACGCAAAATAAACCATGGGATATTGTCGCTTGGTAATGTATACTACTGCTTTATTTTCTCTTACTAATAAATTTTTCTTATTCCATCGAGAAATTTATTCTCTAAATCCGTTTTATAAAATGATATTCCTTGCAGGATATCTGATAAACTCGTAGATGAGTTAATAATAGAAATCGCAAAGGAGCTGCAAATAGATGATGTCATACAGAAGCTTTTTGAGTTAGAATTTCAAGAATTCTAATACTAATTGACGCTGCTTCTCTGTTAAACACAGAAACACAAAAAGACATCGTACAAGAAACTTTATGTAATCAGAGATTTTATAAATTATCATAAATTGCTAATTTTGGAAATATAATATTATGATTTTTTTAAATTATTTATTTTTTCCATTGAATGATAGAAAAAAGTAGATATTTTTTCTGAGATATATTTAAATTTAATATGAACATGTGTGATTATTTATATCAATTAAAACACAAAAATTTATCTATTTGATTTGCAGTAAGCAAAAATTGGCAATTTGCAGATTCGAGTAAAACATTGCGGTAGATTGACTACTGTCAAAAACGTCAAAAACATGTCAATTTATCACATTTTGTTAATAGATTCCGTTATATTTCTGCTGTCATTTTGCTTATTGTAAATCAAGCAAATACATTTTTGTGTATTTTGAATGAATATAAATACACAAAAATGTATTTGTTGATTTACAATAAGCAAAATGACAGCAGAAATATAACGGAATCTATTAACAAAATGTGATGATAAATTGACATGTAAATTGACAGCGCTCATTCAATTGTTGAATCTGCTGAATGCACCTATTGCGACGCGGATAAATTTACAATGGATGCATCCAGAAGCGGAGCCGCTCACTGAGAGCTCAGTGAGCTCTTGCATTTGATTGGCCTACATTTTTAGATCTAATGGAATACGCTAATCGGATACAAGAGCTCAGTGAGCGGTTGCGCTTCTGGATGCACCCAATGTACATTACTGTTCCCCTTCTTCTTGAATCAAATTCAACCAATAGAACAACAGTAGAAAGAGAAATCCGTGTCCATACCACTGAAATATAATAATAATGGAACGTGCGCGACCCTATAAGTGTGATCCGAGAGAGAGAGAGAGAGAGAGAGAGAGAGAGAAAGCATCTAAGGTGGTATCTTTAGCCTTCTCTAAGCTATACTACGCATGCGTGGTAGACGATAGTGGAATCATATGGGATCACAGAGGGGATCGTATCTTTGTGCTGGAAAGAAACAGAGATATCACTTAAGACCCTCTTTATCATTTCACGATACTAGCGCCCGTGCACGTTCCAGTATTATTATGGCTGTGTTCCGATATTACTGCCAGTACTGAAAATCTATAGTACACGTAACGTATACTATAGATTTTCAGTACTGGCAGTAATATCGGAACACAGCCTATATTTCAGTGGCCCATATCATCTGTTTTTCTCTTTCTATGGGCCAATTTCACCAACGTCGGTTAAGCTAACCGATCATTAAGGGCCACTTTTACCAACGTCGGTTAGATTAACCGACGTTGGTAAAAGTGGCCCTAAAGTGTCAACCGTGATTGGTTCATTCTGGTCAAAGACAAATGCGATTGGATAATTCCATTGGAATTAACCGTCGGTCAGTCTAACCGACGTTGGTGAAATTGGCCCTATGTCGTGCAACACCAAAGATCAAAGAAATTTCGCCGCATGCTTCGTCCAGTTCTATATATCGATGGGTAAAATTTTCGACGCGACTCAAATTGTGAATGTATATGTGTCAAGATGGTGATTGAAAAAGAGTTGGTTTCTACATTATGTCTGCAAGTGTTAATTGTGTTGGAATTATTTTTTGATGAAGATGATCATCTTTATTGTAAAGATTTAGAAAATATTATTATGTTTCTTAATAAACATTCGATTAAACATCCAATATTACGGCAGAATTCTGTAGAAAGGGTTATACCATTGTATAATGATGAGCAGTTCAAATCTCATTTTAGGTATGTATTGAATATTTTCTTATATAAATATTTACAAGTATCATCATATTTTCAACAATAAGATAAATTTATGTATTACAAATTTATTTACAACAGCTTATCCAAAACTTTGCACGAGCTAAATGTTTCCATCTCTATCGTCTCGTTGAATAAAACAAAGAGAAAACAAAAAATAAAATAAATGGCTAAAGCAGCCAGTTATTCAGCAGAGATCTAACATTTATTCTTTTTTTGTCTCTTTCTCAATGAGAATGGAGAGGTAGAAGTGTTTAGTTCGTAAGTGAAATTTTGAACAGGCTTGATTAACGATATATCTGAATCAAAAATAGATTATACTGTATATGATTTTTTCCTAAAATAAACTGAATTTTTTTTGTTTATAATTATATTAGAATGAAACGGACAACATTTGATTTTATTTTACACATTATAAAACCTTCATTATTAAGATCAATGGCTGGACGTAAGACAATATCACCAGAAAAACAATTTCTTATTGCAATATGGAAAATGGCTACATCAGATTCATATCGGTATGTTAAAACTTATTAAAACTTTTGGTAATTATGAATAAGGGATCACTCTTCGACAACTTTAACATATGTTATCAAGATACTGTCCCTCAAAAAATTTTATTAGGCGCTTATTGTTCATTAAAAAGTTATTGACAAAAAAGTATAATATTTTATAATTTTCTGACATTCATAGATTATACGCTACAATTGTACTGTTTCATATAGGTTTCGATTTTCCACTTGAAGCGAGGACCATCCCACTCTTCCTACTTATGGGATGTTTCTTATTATACTCTTTGATATTACATTATTTGCTGAAAATAAGTTATATTTACCTTTTTTACTGAAATTAATTAATGGAATTAATTAATGAATCAGTATAGGATAGATATTTGAACTCCCCTGCAGGGAGAATGGAACACATTACCTCCATGCATGCAACTTTACAATACTAATACAAGTTGATATACTTCTTAAATTTGTTGCTAATAACTTTTTAATCAACAATGAGCACCGAATAAAGTCTTCTGAGGATTACTTGGGATAGTGATCTTGGCAAAATAGGTCGTCGGAGGATGATTCGTTATTCTGCATAATTACCAAAAACTTTTATTAAATTTATCTTTTTATTTTCAAATTATACTGTGGTTTTCTCTTAATGTTTTTATTGCTTATAGATCTATTTGTGAAAATTTCAATGTAGGAAGAGCCACTGCATTAAGAGCTGTAAGAAGAGTAGCAAAAGCAATTGCAAAATTAAGTCCTCTTTTTATTTCATGGCCAGAAGGTGATAAGGCAGAAAAGATTATGAAAGGATTTTTTACAGCTAGTGCTTTCCCCAAAGTGATAGGAGCTATTGATGGCACACATGTTAATATAAAAGCGCCACATGCCAGTCCTGAAGTATATGTTGATAGAAAAGGGAATCATAGTATAAAATTACAAGTAATTTATATTAATATTTTTTAAAATACAGTTATACAATTAATTATAATCTTTTGATAATTTCTGGTAATTCTAATTAATTTTTTATAATCTTCTATAATTCTTTATTTCATTATTAACAGGCTATTTGTGATCATGAGCGACGATTTATTCATTGTCTTGCTGGTCATGTTGGTTCTATTCATGACCAACAAGTATTTCGTTTGTCTGAAGTGAACAACTATTTGGAAGATCCAGAAAAATTTCCTGATAATAGCCATTTAATAGGTGATGCAGCTTATACTCTTCATGAACATTTAATGACACCATATCATGATAATGGACACCTAACAAATAAACAAAAAAATTACAATTTTTGCCATGCATCTGCTCGAATTGTTATTGAGCGTGCATTTGAATTATTAAAAGGAAGATTTAGCAGTTTATTGGCGATTCTCGACATGGAACGCATTGATTTGATTCCTGAATTTATTATTGCATGTTGTGTTTTACACAACATCTGTTTGCTGCACAAAGATGATTTTCCAATTGCAGAATCAAATATTTTAGAAAATAATGATAAACAATTAAGAAATCCAAAAAGCAACAATACAGGCTATACAAAACGAGATATGATATGTAGTAATTTAACTATGCGAAATGCATAAAATATAAGATATGTATTATCCTTTTGTGTAAATATCTTTTATAATAATATATATTATCTTTTTGTACAAATATTTTTTATAAAAATATATTTTTCCTTTTTTGTACAAGTTAATTGGCAACATAAAAATAATATATTGGATTATTGATAGAAAAACATGATATACAAAACTTATATTAAATAAACTTGTACTTTTTTAAATAATCTTTGGCATCTTACAACTGAATAAACTTATAACTAAATATTAACTTAAAAATAACCAAATAAATTTTTATACTTTTTATACTTTCGTTTTCATGTTTGCAAAAGAAGATTTTTTGTTTTTTTTTAATACTCAAAAATTATTTCTTTTTTAAAATTTCTAGCATTTTCTCAAACGAATGAAGAAGTTGCTGACGTAGTTCTACATTTTCTTTATGACGTCTTTCTATAGCTTCTTCTGCGGTTTTTCTTTCATCTCTAAGATAATCCATAAGTTTTTCTATAGAGGACATTTGCCGAGATTTTTCTATATAAATAAAACAAAAATATTAGCATATAATATTATATAAAATTAGAACAGTAAGTCTTTTTAGAATTTGTAATTTTGGACTTAGAATTGATACATATCGGGGTTCATGCCCATTTCTTTTTCTACTTTTCATTCGTAGCATACAACGCTTGATCATTGAAACTAGTCTGAGATTGTTAGATCATTAGAGCATTATTTATATATATATTATATATATTTATATATTTTTTATAATCATAATAATTAGTTATTAAAATAATTATTAAAAATAATAGTATTTTATAATAGTAATGATATAAAGTAATAATATAACAGTGAACAGAATGACACGTGTTAAAAACTTCTAATAATCTCACTAGTCTCATTTTTTAATAGAGCGTAGCATAAAAAGACGACTATCCAGCAAACATTTTGTTACCAAAGACAAAACAAATGCCAGCGAAATGATAATGCCAAAATTAGAATTTATTGTGAAAAGAATAAAATATATAGCATTATGAGGATTTTCATCTTTGTTCTAATAAAATAACTTTTGAAGACAAATCTCCAAAATGGAGCTTCATAATGAAGAAACAAATCTTCATAATGAAGAAAAATCTAATAAAGTGTTTGCCACTAAATTATTATCGCTTCAGAAGACAAATCTGAATTGCGTTTAGCACCACTCTGTCAGCGTGTCTGGTGAGATTTGAAACTGAATTTTTTAATTCAAAAGAGAAACGTAATCGAGAACTTAGAGTTACATTAAAATTAAAGTTTACATTTAAAAATTTGATACGTATACGTAGATATTCATATGTACACACACGCATGCACGCACACCTACATTACATATACACATAGTTACAAGTTAGAAAATCAAACTCCTAGGCCCAGTTCCACAATCTCCGGTTAGCTTGATCGGCTGGTTATTCCATTGGAATTTACTAATTGCATTTGTCGTTGACCAGAATGAACCAATGACGATTGACACTTTAACCGTCGGTTAGCTTAATCAGATTGTGAAATCAGACCCTAGTCTGAGTTTGATGCCACTTGTTAGCGTATCTGACAAATTTGGTCTGTGTTTGGTGTGAATCTATTATCGAATTGTTATTGTCAGATCTGTTTTGATATTATTTTCAATTTGACTTCAAAATATGTTTCTTCATATTTGGTTTACATTGAAGACCAATTGACACAGTAGATTCTGATTGTAGCATTATCGTTTCACTGGTATTTATCCCTTGATAACATCTCACGAACAAAATGTTTCAGCTAGATATATATGTTATTGGTATAAACATTGATGTATCAATTATAATATATATCAATTCTAAGCCCAAAACTATAAATTTTAGAAAACATTGAATTAGAATGTATAATACATAAAGTTATTAACTTACTGTGCACTGGCTTTTCATCTTCCAAACAACTATCTATACTAGATGTGCTGCATTCTGATTGTGCTTCAGACTTTCTTCCAGTTGATGATACAGTCGTTAAGGATGACATATTTGATTTTGAATGAAGTAAATTATCCATATTCTAAAAAAATCCATTTAAATAGTTGTTATAATAGTTGTTAATTAATCAAAAAATAGTTATAAGCACTTTCTTAATCTCTCTTATAAGCATTTTCTAATATTCAATATAACAGCGATCCACCAACAACTGATGGCGTGAATTGATATAAAATTTAAAAATTACCTTGCATCTTAAGCAATTATTTATTTGTATGGAGTATATTAATTGATTTAATAATTAAAAACTTACAGAAAAATATGGCCATATTCGTGTTCTAGATCCAGATTTTTTGTTATTATCTTTAATAGCTTTGTAAGTTCGTTTTAAGCCAGAAAATTTAGATAAACATTGTGGTCCAGTAACATTATAGCCATGTTTTTTCATTTCAGTTGCAATTAAAGACCATATCTTCTTTTGCGACATTTTTTCATCGATAAAATCTTTTTGTCGCAAATTATATTCTTTGATTAATAAAAGAATGGCTTCATGAGGCCACTTGAAAACTGTAAAAATAAATTCCTTTGTAATATTCAGAAATTACACATGTTACTTAAAAATAATTATTAAGAATATTTCTAACTTCTTCACTATGATCATTAATTCTTACACTATCATGTAATTCATCTACAATGCTATTATTCCTTTATATAAAAATATTACTGGCTGTGATAAATTACTCGAACAAATAATAAAACTACTGAGCAATGGTAATTTATCAATGACTAATTTAACACAGCCAGTAGCTTTTGATCAGGTTCATCTATAGGTACGTTCTGTTTCAAGCAAATGCGCGATTTTATCTATAGTATACGTAATGTATATTATAAATAAATGCACTCGTATGTGTATATATATATATAAACAATTATGAAAAGATAAAATCCTTACAAAGGAAATTCATTATTAAACTTATCATTTTTATGTTTAGCCTCATATAATTTTTCAATTGCAAAAAACAATCTAAAAATAATAGATAATATAAAGATAGTATAAAAAATAAAAAATATTAATTAATAAATTTAGAAAAAGAAATTCATAACCTCAAATATTTTGTAACAATAATAAGTCCTAAAGAGCAGTCGAGAATAAATTAATTTACCAGTTTCTAAATGTTTTACTTCATCTGGAATAACTAAAATACTGTAAACTTCACTGGTTTCCTCATCTCGAAGAATTGTTTCTTTAGAAGCCATGTTTTCACTGCTTATATCCTTGAGTGCGTTCCAATACTCACTGCGAGTGTTCAAAATCTATAGCATACGTCACGTGCACTACAGATATTGAGTACTTGCAGTGAATATCGGAACGCAGCCCTTGGTTGCATTCGGGAAGCACTAGAAGTACACTGGCTGCGTTCAGCAGAAAAAGCAGCTTAAAGTCAGCGATACACGATGCTTGTTTTCCTGCTGGATTGCTTGCGTTTTAGTAAATTACTAAAATTGCACCAAACAGAAGGCAGAATTTCTAGTAATTTACTAAAACGCAAGCAATCCAACAGGAAAACAAGCATCGTGTGCCGCTGGTTTAACTTGCAGCGATTTTCTCGCTGCATGAATTTGCGCAAGTTATTCTACAAAGTATTTTTGTTTGTCTGAAATGAATAATTATTTGAAAGATCCAGAAAAATTTTCTAAATATATAGCCATTTAATAATAACCATAATTAATACAGCTTACAGCTACTCTTCATAAATATTTAATGGCACCATATCACAATACTAGATCACATTTAACAAATAAAAACATTACAATTTTTGTCGTTTATTTGCTCGAATTGTTATTGAATGTGCATTTGGACTAATAAAAAGATTTAGCAGTTAGCAATTCTCATGGAACACATTGATTTAATTCCCGACTGTTGTATATTATGTTTTACACATTTATTTGCTACACAAAAACAATTTTCCACTTGCGGAATTAAATATTTTAGAAAATGATGATGATCAATTAAGAAATCCTAGAAGTAACGATACAGGTCATACAAAACGAGATATGATTTGTAGTAATTAGATTATGCGAAATACATGAAGTGTAACACATAAATTTTTATGTAAATACTTTTTGTAAAAATATATTTCTCCTCTTTTTTTGCACAATTGACAACATAAAAATAACGTATTGGATTATTAATAAAAAAAATGTTACACAAAACTTATATTAAAGAAACGTGTATTTTTTAAAAATAACCTTTGGTACCTAAACTATACACTAAATATATATTTAGACTAAAGCGATGTCTACAATGAGATTTTAAGCCTTAAGCCGTAGGAAGTTGACCAATCACAATTGAATATGAAGAGAATAATCGATTATGATTGGTCAATTTCTTGCGACTTAAGGCTTAAATTCTCATTGTAGACACCACTTAAAAGCCATGGCACACAGAAAAACTTAAGCAATAAAACTTTAGTAAACAAATCAGCCAATCACAATCAAGAATTTAAGACGAAACATAAGCGATAGCAAATTCAAATTGTTGATTTCCTTACTGCTTAAGTTTTTTTGTGTGCCATGATCTTTAATATGAATAAAGTCCTGATAAACTTATAACTAAATACTAATTTAAAAATAACTAGATAAATTTTTACACTTTTTACATTTTTGTTTGCGTAATATTTCCGGTATTCAATAGAAGATTTTGTTTTTTTAACGATTCCTAAAAGTTATTTTTTTTCTAAAATTTCTAGCATTTTCTCAAATGAATGAAGGAGTCGCTGACGTAGTTCTACATTTTCTTTATGACGTCTCTCTACAGCTTCCTCTGTGGTTTTTCTTTCATCTCTAAGATATTCCATAAGTCTTTCTATAGAAGACATTTGCCGAGGCTTTTCTAAACAAAACAAAAATATTAGCATATAGTATTACTAATTAGAATAGTACTTTCTAGAATTGATAGTTTGGGTTTGGAATTGTATTAGAATGCTTTACGCTTAGTGCTTTTTCTATTCCTCATATTCATAGTATATAATACTTGATCAATGAAATCTAGATCTGAGATCGTTAGATCACTAGAGCATTATTTTTATACGTGGTATTATATAGTATATTTATTATTACAAATATTTTATGATTATAAATTAAATTATATATTAAAAATAATAGTATTTTATAATAGTAATATAATATAAACAGTGAAGAGGCTAACATGTTAAAAATTTCTAATGATCTCATATTAGTCTCGTCTCTGAGATGTTATGAAAAAATAACTACAAAATAAGAAGCAAGGCACCAGATATGAACTAACATATATATATATATATATATAGACATTATATAAACATTCCTATGCTTTTATTATGGCAAGGATAAAGCCCCAAATTGATAATTTAAAAGCCATTAGGAATAGTTCATTATTGCTTTCTCATTCTATCTCAAGTACTCTTTTTAGCTCATTTCTTGCATTTATTTTTCTTCTTTTTCTCTCTATTGTATTACTATAAGATAAAAAGATAAGCAACTGACTCCCAATAGCTTTCTGAACTGTCAACTATGGACTTCAATCCATGAATAGAATGTTTGGTCTTACGTCATTGGCATGAACATTGACATGTCAATTCTAAGCCTAAAACTATAAATTTTAGAGAACACTGAATTAGAATGTTAATAATGTTAATTACTTAAAGTTCTTAACTCACTATGCGTAAACTTTTCATCTTCCAAACAACTATCTGCACTAGATGTGCTACATTCTGATTGTGCTTCAGACTTTCTTCCAGTCGATGATACAGTCGTTAAGGGTGAGATATATGATTTTGAATGAAGTAAATCATCCATATTCTGAAAAAATCCATTTAAATAGTTATAATTTTTGTAAGAATTTTAGTTTAAAAAATAGTTACAAGCACTTTCTTATTCAATACAATTCTTATTCATAACAAAAAGATTGATTAATAAGAACTGTAGTCATAGATTGATACAAAACTTAAAAATTATCTTGCATCTTAGGTAATTATTTTTAGGCAGTTATTTGATCATATTGAGTACATTAATTGACTTATAATAAAAACTTACAGAAAAATATGGCCATATTCGTATTCTAGATCCAGATTTTTTGTTATTATCTTTAATAGCTTTGTAAGTTCGTTTTAAACCAGAAAATTTAGACAAACATTGTGGTCCAGTAACATTATGACCATGTTTTTTCATTTCAGCTGCAATTAAGGACCATATCTTCTTTTGCGACATTTTTTCATTAATCAAATCTTTTTGTCGCAAATTGTATTCTTTGATTAATAAAAGAATGGCTTCATGAGGCCATTTAAAAACTGTAAAAATAAATTTCTTTACAAAAATTTCTGCAATATTATGTAACTTATCTACAATGCCATTACTGCCATTTAAATAAAAATAATTATGGAAAGATAAACTTTCAAAAAATTTTTTTTATATATCATACAAACTATTAATGCTATAATCCAAAAGAACTTATTAAACTTACCATTTTTATGTTTTGCTTCATATAACTTTTCAATTGCGAAAACAAGATCTAAAAATAAAAAAATTAATCTTAATAGTACAAACAGAAAACATTAACTGACAAATTCGAAAAAAAAAGAAGCAATTCATAATTTCAAATATTCTGCAATAATAGTAATTCCGGAAAAAATAATAAAGAATGAAATTTACCTGTTTCCAAACGTTTGGCTTCGTCTGAAGTGACCAAAATACTGTAAACTTCATTGCTTTCTGCGTCTCGAAGAAGAATTGATTCTTTTACGTCTTTAGCCATGTTCAAGCATTGAGCAGTATTCAGAGACATCACCCGATGTTGTTAAGGTACCATTACGACTGCATTCGAGCAAACGCTATTATCGCTGAAAATCTATAGTGCACGTAACGTGTACTATAGATTTTCAGCGCTAATAGCGTCTGTCCGAATGCAGCCTACATGGGAGCGTTCAAGCGTCGAGCGTCGAGCGTCGTGAGCTTACCATTCGCTAAAAACGAGCCACATGATCAAAATTAACGAATAGCAAGTTGCTCGATGCTCGATGCTCGACGCTGACGCTCCCATGCAATGGTACCTTTAGCGCCAATTTCATCAACGTCGGTTAAGCTAACCGATGGTTAAAATGTCAACCGTGATTGGTTCATTCTGGTCAAAGACAAATTTGGATTGGATAATTCTATTGGAATTAGGCTAGATCCTCATGCAGACACCGGCGCTTTGACACCGAGCGTTGATTGGATAAAGCGTTATTTTAGGGCCAATTTCACCAACGTCGGTTAAGCTAACCGACGGTTAAAGTATCAACTGTGATTGGTTCATTCTGGTCAAAGACAAATGCGATTGGATAATTCCATTGGAATTAACCGTTGGTTAGTCTAACCGACGTCGGTGAAATTGGCCCTTAGCGTTGCTTTTTCTAGCTATTTATCCCTATCGCCCATTTTTCACCAATCAGCGCTCAGTCTCAAAGCGCTGGTGTCTGCATGAGGATCCAGCCTTAACCGTCGGTATTTTATAAAAATAAATTTTTATAAAATGAGAATATTGTTACGTTAAATATATTATAAAATAATTTGTATAAAATATATCCTTACTCTCGGTAATCCGAATGAGTGTATTATTTACACTGATTTGCAGTGCTATTAATTGTGATTATTAGTGAGTATTCACTATTTCTCAGTGATTTTGATTAAGAGGAGAGTACTTTCACTAATCAGAATCAATGTATTATCACTGAAAGATAGCATATTTCTCTGATTGATATAGTTACAAGTACTGAAATCAGTGAAATATCACTGATTTTGATTCAGAGAGTATATATTTCTATATTTACATAAAAAGTTCTATATTCATAGAAGAGTGCATATATGTGAAACAGTTTATATATAAAAGAATTTAATTTGAGATCTCGGGCGGAGATAGAATTGACCAGTCGCATCGATCAAGTGACCGAATTATTCAAATGCGGTTGGTTAGTCCTCTCTCCGACATTTCGGACCGATTTCTAGCATCGTGGACACTGGACCTAACGAATCTAACGGAGCACAGATGCTAAGTTCAGTTAGATAAGTTAGATAAACACGCAATCTATATTTATTATTACGTTTGTGAGCATATTAAATTCGCAATTGTCTTTTTCCTTTTTTTTTTTKGAAATTAAAAAAATATCACAGGGAAAGCAGTGATAGCAATAGGAGTCAATTCCTTAATCCGTTCTGTTGCGATTTGTGCAAATGGGATTGCAATTTGGAAATTTGCCGGTTCGAATTCGTGGAATCGTGTATTACGGCTTATCACCGTTAGAGCAACGAGCTTGGGCAAAATCAATAACGCACGGAATACCCAATTTACTAACCAGAGTAATGCGTCCGCTCTCAATGATGTTTCCAAGTGCGCATTTATATCAAAACTCAAGTATTTTATTTATTATTAATAGCATGCATGTGTACGGGCTAAAACAAAAAGAGATATTTGACAATTAATTTTTAGAACTGCATTAATTATAGAATTTATGAACTCTAGATTAGATGCAAAAAAGAATGAACTGTTTCACATATATGCACTTTTTTATGAATATAGAACTTTTTATATAAATATAGAAGTATATAAGGATATAATTTATACGAATTATTTTATAATATATTTAACGTAACAATATTCTCATTTTATAAAAATTTATTTTTATAAAGAAAGATTAATTATTGAAATTTCTTATATAACAATTCTATTTTGGTATAATTCTATATATTTTTTGTTGTTCTATATATTTTTATTTTTATTAATTTATAATAATATTATAAATATCCATAATTATTAATTAAGTATCAAAAATATCATTTTTGACAATTTTTTATTTCTTAATTCAAATAAAGAAAAACTGATTTTTTATTTTTGCAAATAATAATAATATGATATTAAATATATTATATATATGTTTATTTAATGACAGAAGATTGAGTTATTAAATAATGTTACATCATTATTCATAGCACAATCAATTTCTGTCTTTATATATATGTTATTGTATTATAGAAAAATATAAATAATTGATCAGTTTTTGAGATTCAATGTCTAGCTAAATAAAAATTAAATTTCACATAGCATTTAATATTCCTGATGATAATACTTAAACTAAACTAATGAAATTGTTATGATCTTTAAAACTTTTAGTTTTTAGAAAAAATTTAGATTATTATTATAATAATTTGAGAAGTAAAGATATAATAAAAAATATAATTTATAAAAATATATTCATTGTGCTATTGTTCTGTGGAGAAGAATAAAAAAAGACACACTAGGACTATTATTGTGATATTTGCGAATTTTTAAATAAAGACTTATATTGTGAAAATAGATAGTTTATTTCTCAATTTTTTGGAAATTGAAACATTATTGTATTAAGTGTTTTATATGATTTTAAGATACATATAAACAAAATCTAAATTATATACAAATTTTTGCAATATAATGTATTTTAAATATGTAATATATATTAGATGTGCAAATTCGGTGCTTTCATCTTTAATCAATTTCCACAAATTCATTATTAGTGATGAAAAGTAGATTTTGTATGACAATCCTAAAAAAAGAAAATCGTGAGTTGATCCTGATCAATTATTGACGATGATCGCGCGAAATAATATTCATGCAAAAACAGTTTTAATGTGCAAAGATAAAACCATTGAATTTGTACACCTAATATTTTATTACAGTATAAAAGTTAAAAGAACATAATAAAATCTGGATAATAAAATTATTCTATCTATTTTATTTGAATAATTTTTTATTAATTTACGAAAAATTTAAAATTTTATCAAATATCAAAATTTATTTAAATCTCATACATCTTTAGAATTTTACTTTTATGAGCCTTTCATTATTATTTCGAGCGAGTTTATATGTAATACAATTTTTCCTGAAATTCTATTTTATTTAATATTTCCTTTTTTTCCGTGATGTTCTCAATATTTTTTGTTTTAGGTTTTATGATGTCAGCTGTGATATATAAGTGGTCGACTGTAGCACATGATCGATATAATCGCAAAGATCCCAAATTATATGAGAATGACAAATAAATGCAAACATTGATTAAGCTTTTTAATTACAACAAGCAACTTTTGCTTTATGAATCAAATTTCTATTCGATATTATTTTGTTTAAAAATATTTCTAGAATTTAATAAAGGATGTAAGAAATGAAATATCTTCTTGTTCATGTAATAATGTTACACGCACGCGCGCGCGCGCGCATATAAAATTTATTTTATAAAAGAATGACCAAAAAATTTATTTGTATTTAATTATGTACATCTTTAAAATATTGTAATTATTAATTATTGTAATAATATATACAATAATTTGTAATTATTCTATAATTAATGGAATATAAATAAATGAAACACCTTCGTATGTAGAATATATTTCTATCATTTTATATTATCATTATTTTAAATATCTAGAGGAAACACAAATAACTATATTTTCTCTTCTTAAAGTAACAGTAATTTATTTACATAATAAATAAACAATATACAATATATTAAGAAAATAATATACATAAACATATATTATATAAATATAATATATTATATAAAGTATGTATAACATATGTTTAATTTGCACACCAAATTAATTTGCACACTTATTATATATATATATATATATAATTTGTTATATAATCGGTGTAAAATTCATTTAAATTTATCATAGTTATCTTAATGAGTATAGAGAAATCACATAAGTAAATAGTTCAGAAACATAGAAATTAATTTTACGAGATTTCAAAAGATCAGGTATAATATCGTAAAACAATTAAACGATTGAAGTATATTTAAAAATGTACTATATAAATATAAATATTATTTTTAATGTGTTAATTTTTTAATTTTAAACAGAATGATATGCTTAAACAGATAAGATAATAAATTATACTTATTCACATATCGCACCTTTACTTTAAAAGTGATTAAAAAAAAAAACGTAATTTTACATCTACACATACGCAACGTTACTGCGTTCTCTTACACACACGCGCGCGCGCGCGCACATTTACATCTATATTTATTAACATTAACATTTTACTTTATATATGTATATATGTATTTCTTTATGCTATAATATAATTTTTCTTTTTTTTTATATTTTGACTTTTTATATTTTGTATATATATATTTCCTCTAAACAACAATATATATAGTTTTAAATTTCGATATACTTATGATAGTTAATATCATACGATAGTTAAGAACATCATATATGAGTTAAAAGCTACTGTTATCCCAAAGCGCTAAATAAATGACAATTTATCACCATCATCATCATCATCATCATCATCTCTCTTTCTCTCACTCTCTCTCTCTCTCTCAAGTAAAAAGCATATGACATGAAAATATTAGTCATTGCTGATAATCAGAAACTGCAAATAAGCAAATAATAATCAAATTTATTCGTTCTTTATATATCATGATGTGTTGTTCAATTTCAAAAGAATTAAAAAAATCAAAATTGAAACCTTGATACATCATAAAATTTTGATATAAAACGTAAATATAATATATCGTAAATATTTTAAATCAATCTTAAATCACTTTACTTTTTTATATCTTTAAACTTTCAAAAGAATAAATACATGAAAAAAAATAGAAAAAGATTAATTAGCTGAAAAAAAGATTAATTGCAGCAAAAATCTGTGAGTTAAATTTAAATTGTTAGTTACCACACATAGATTCTTGCTGCTGCATCTAATTTCTTTTTTTTTCCATATAAAAATAAATTTTTCACAAACATAATAGCTGAATCTGTTATGTTCATACACACTGTGAATTTACATTATCATGCATGCAGGATTTAAGAATCTTTTGTATCAGTCAAGTATTTATATCGTTCTGAGTTTTACAGCAACCTTTTTCTTTTTTGACAAATTTTTTGTCAAATCCATCATTTCGCCGTTGACATCGAACTTAAAAGTCACAATCTGATAAAATGCATCGTTTCAAGGAGATTCAAGCAAACAGCATCACGTTGAGTTTATCTTTGATTTACGTTCGCAAATGCTTCGACGATTTAAAATAGCTCTTTTTCAGCTCAACGGGCTAAACCTTAGTTGAAATCAGATACAGAAGAAAAGAATTAGCTAAAGTTGATATTTTATGACTTTATCTGTTCTAATAATTATTATTAACTAATTTAGTTTGATTTCTATTAAATCTTCAATAGAATGTAAACTGTAATAGTATGAATTGTACTATATCTAATCGTACGTATGTCTTGGATCTGGTAAATTTTCAATATGAAATATTGTGTATAGGATGCTGCGCAGACACTGACGGAACTTGCCACCACACATTGTATATAAAAGGAAATTAATGCTGAAGTTTGTATAATACAGTAGCATGAAGAATTGCTGAAGACACCAGATTGTCACTGGGGTATTCTTTTTTGCCAGGGTAAAGAAGAATACGCATAGACGAATCACGTAGCTGAAACAGAGCAAGAACTCGACTCGTAAGGCTGCTTCTACAATAATATCGTAAGTCGTAAGCCGCAAGAAAGTGACAAATCATAATCGATTATTCTCCTCATATTTGATTGTGATTGGACAATTTTTTACGGTTTACAACTTACAATTGTTGAATCAGTCTAAGAACTGGATACAGATCTAAAAATAATTTTGTAGAATTATTGAAATACTTATGTAGAACATTGATGACAATACTGCTTAAAGTTTTAATATTCCAGCAATCAATTTGAACCTACATAATTATTCTAATGGTCCAAACAAGATTGGATCTCGCTAAATTTTTAGATGTTTTAGCGAAATCATTCTTTCTATGAATGATAGTGTCAATATTATTATATTGTCGCAATTTTTATATACAATACCTATACAACGACACTATAACAATATGACAATATATATTAATATTAATATATAATATAATAACTATCATTAAGAACTACAAAATAGGGATCTAAATTACTTGAGTGAGCAAGAATTTAAATGGAAGAAATAATTTTGCTGAAATACAGGTCTGAAAATAATTTTGTTTAGAGCACCAAAATAATTATAGCATTATAGCATTAATAATTATAACATTCAAAGAGAGTTAAAATTTTTTGCAGCATTATCATCAATGCTTAAGCCTTTACATAATTATTTTGGTAATCTATAACAAAAATATTTTCAGATCCATATTTAGCTAAATTTTTAGATACTTTAGCAAAATTATTCTATCTTTATAACATCTCTATGACATGATTTAAAAATATTTGTAATTATGAATAATGTATTAAAAAAACAATGTGTAACAAATCTAATTTGATTATAAAGATTCATTTTATTTTATTTATATGTATTTTATAAGCTATAAAAGGAGATCCAATTTAATAAATGTCACAAACACATAAAATTCACAGAAATCTTGAACGTGGAAAAATATATATAAGATAGATTAATAAATAAAAATAATATAACAAAGATGCTTACCTTGGTAGATTAAGCAATACGAAAACTGTACTAATAAGCACGAGCATTTTTGTGATGTTCTCTATCGGTCTGACATTTCGATAAGACGACCTATCATCTGTGAAAAGAAAAATAGCTTATATGTAGCTTTTGCATCTACTCAGTATAAAAGTAAAAAGTTTATTTTATAGTTCAATAGAAACTTATGAACTTGTTTAACTTGTTAAACACAAAACCTGAAAGTATTATGAAATATCTTCAAATTTATATTGTTCCACAATATCTTAACAAAAATGAAAAGTTTTAATAATAAGCATTTATTTGACGTTTATGAGCATTTTGCGAGAATTTGTTGAAAGTTTGTTTTAAAAACGATCGTAGAGAGTTCGTAGAGCGAAAATTACAATGTTGCAGTGTTTAGAAGGCATTTGTATGTGAAAGGCGTTTGTTAAACGTTTGAAAAGTTTGACAGCAAACTCTCTGCACATAAGGGGTGTATTAGTGTTCACTGAGTGTATTCTGAAAAGCGTTGCTTCTCAGCATCATTGAACTTTCATGAGATTATATATAGTATTTGATAAGCGTTCCAAAAGCATACAAACCTAACGATGTTATATAAGCATTCTTATAAAGTTAAAAGTATAAACTCTCAAAAAATTCTCATCGAATGATCATTATTTAAACATTATCTTTTTATCTAAATACTATATATATATATATATATATATATATATTTATGTCTCTCCCTTCCTGTGCTTCCCTTTTTAAGAGTTAAAGGTAATGGTGATTCTTTAAAGGTTGTATTATGCCCTTTTAAGAGTAAGTTGAATTCTGTTTTTGCAGCTTGTAGCTTGTTGAGTGCTAATCTGCGAGATCGGCGTGCCTCCGGGAGTCCTTGCATCGTTTTAATATGATGTACTGTATGTTCTTTAATTGCTTTCTTTATGCAAGTTGACATTGTGATTGCTGGAAATTTGGTCAGTATATTGTAGTATGCACTTTCCTTTATGATCTTTACAGATTCCATTGAGTCTATGGCTGATATACTTATAGAAAAAAGTCTATTTTCTCATTAGACGCTTGTTTCTAACATCCGCGAGAATAAGGTAGTGTACAAGAAAATCTGATCCGATTATGGGTTGAGTTATGTCAGCTATGATAAATCATTTGTAAAAAAATTGATTCCGCAAAGAAAATATGAAGAAATATTGACGGTCACAATTTCTTATCATGAAAACGCATGATTCTTATTTTATAAGATACTATGTAAAATATTTTTAAAAGAGGCTCATCTTGTCGCATACTTACTCGTAGCTTCTGTTTGAATCCGATTCATTCCAGGATACTGGACACTCGACGACATTACTGATAGAGTACATGTAGGTTGATGCGGGCAATGGCACCAAAGGTTGAAAGGTTTTGGAGGTCTTAGTGGAGGTGATCTCGGGAAATGGGACGAGTGAAACGATGATTCCTGGCAAGACGAGTGAAATGATCGAAGTGATTCGTAGTAGGGTGGCGATCTTCTCGTGTTTTCGAAAACAACCATTTCGAAATCTCCGTAGCCGCTGATAACCTGAAAATAATTTTATAAAGTTTTGTAAATTATTTTCACTTCTGCCATAGATAAAACTTGTCAATCTTCGCCTTTTTCGGAGCTAATTCATGCAAATGTTAGCACATTCACGTTCGAAGAAATTACTTTAGAATTTTCCATATAGTTTACAGAAGTAGCGATACATGTAATGAGCCTATCAATCGAATAAAGAAGGATTAATCTTTGAAATCACAGATTTAATTTTCACTAAACTTTTAATACATGTTACATTCCCCATCTTTTACTAATTCATTGTAAATCAACTATTCCCAATAGTTTACGAAAAATAATGATGCTCATTTGCTCGCTCATGTTGGTCTTTTTATTTTTACAATATAAAATATTCTTAATCAAATCTAAACAAAAAGAGGGCTACGAGCTTAGTAGGATTTATTACTAATAATATGATTAAAAAATGTTCACAGTAAGTTCGTCATAAATACAAAACGTTTTTGACCTCTATCAGGTCATCCTCAGAATATTATAAAGATTTTTATATCCCGCAAAACCGAATTAATTATACGCTATAAATAAGATCCTGTTAAAAATAATGTGACATCAAACATTATGCAATTATTAAGATAAGATGGTCTCGAACTGTTTGGTAGGAAGAATGTGAACCAAGGCATTATATTAGTGTCGAGAGCATCCGTCAAGACTCCATGTACAGGCACAATTCCAATTGCAACTGCGATGTTATTACAAGAAAGAGCTGTAGGCAGTTTTGCAGTTGAAAGTTGTTTGGTTCCAATTCTTGACGGATGCTCTCGACACTAATACGAATACAATGTTTTGGTTCATTCTTCCTACCAAACAGTTCAAGGCCATCTTATCAGATCTCAATAGAGATAAGTGGCAAATTGTAGAAGGAAATTTGTAACTAAGAGGAACAGTAATCATCTATCATTACATAAGATAACATAACATATATAAGATAAAGTGAAAGAAAGTTATTGCCAATAACACATATTAATTGCATATACAATATTATATAATAAAATGCAATTTAGAGCAATCGAGTTTCTAAATTTCTAAAAAAAAAGAACTTACCGGGAGATTGAGACTCAAGTCGGAATTCATTGTAGCTAAACGTATAGCGTTACGAGATTCCCCAACGTTGAATCGTGTGTTAGACTTCAGGAGATTTCTCATAATCATGGTATTCATCACGATAATGAGTATAAGCGGCACGATTAGACTCACTATCATGTCAATAATGTTAATGATCTGCATAGCACCTATGTACTCCATCTTCAATGCGCACTCCTCTCTGCTCCGATTTTTTATCACTCCTGCGACGAATAAGATGTACAAGTGGAAGATCAAGGCGGTGATCGTTAACCCCAGGATGTACTTCTTCGCACGCTCTATGGTGCACATTTGCTGTGAATGCAATGGATACTGAATGGCTTTGAATCTTTCAATGGTGAAGGCGACGATTAGCCAAGTGCTGAGTGTACCGCAAACTGAACCGATGTATACCACAGTTTCACACCAGCCATCACTGTTGAATACTTTCCATCCGATCGTATTGTTCAACCAGACAAAAATCAAGACAAAAAGATAGGTAAAATCACTGGTAGCTAACGCCGCCAAATAATAACTGGAGCTGTGTAAGGACGTTTTAAGGAAAACCAAGCACGATAACAGATTGCCTACCAAGCCTAGCAAGATTATGGCTGGTACATAATACAGCATGCAAAAATCCAGAAGGAAGTCAATTATGTGACAAAAATGGTACTCTTCTGTTTCGAAATTTATCTCGGGATTTTGATCAGACGTCAAGTTCGAACAGTCCATCACGACAGATCTTCGAAATTGCGACAAGGCGTCAATTGTCGTCGGTATCTGGAGACATCCCAAAACTAAAAGTTTTTGAATCATCGATTGAAACATTGCTCTCATTGTAAGTTGTTGACAAAATAAAGCCGATGCTCCTTGTTTCAAGCAGTTCCCAGTTCTTTCTCGAGATGCGTAATTCACATTGACAAAATCTGGATGAAGTCACACGTATTGCGCATTTGCCAAAGTCACGAGTAATATCGTTGACACGAATCACGACAGTGTTCTACACAGAATTGCGTTAAATACTTGAATAATGCACACCAATAATTAAGTAATGTAATACTTTTTAAATCGATTCTCAATATTAGATGCGCACTTCTAACATCTCACTCCAGTCGAACCGATTATGCGTATGACGCTGATGCTTTAGGAGCCTCCTCATATCAAAAATATGCTGATCGCTTCCGTCAAACTGTCATTAAAACATCAATTTTTGCTTAATAATTTTTATTTTTATTAATATTATAATTAAAAATAAAGACTTAGAAATTGATTTTGAATTTTTTGTTTTTTTTTATTTTTTATTTATTTTTATATATTTTATGATATAGAATTTTCTACATTATTTCTTAGTTAAGTGGATTTATTGGGTAAATCAGTTTATGCATCAACAACAATTTTACAAATGATATGGAAAGTTATCGTCAAAACTTTAATTATTATATATTATCATAATTTTATTATTATAGGGAACATATATAATATATTAACAATAGAAAATTTAGTATTTAATTATTTATAAAAATAAAAATTATTTAACAAAAAAGATATTTCAATGACTATTTGACAGAAGATACGATCCTAATATATTTTTGGGAACGCTCTTGAGACGGAATGTCACATACGTGATCAACGATTCGTCGAGCGATAGAGGGAAGATGTAGAAATCGATCATCTTAGAAATCGATCCAAAATGGTATAAATATCGAGCACTGCTCTAAACAATAAGAAGTGAAAATGGATTAATAAATATAAGAATGATATAATTTAATAAGCGAAAAAGATCTTTTTAAATACAAAAATCTTGATGTTTTAATTGATGTAATATTTTCGTGTAAATTTTACAATTTCCAGTTTATGCAAACTGCGCATCAATTATTTGTCGCTTGAAAAACAGTCCTAAATTAAAGCTGGAATATGCAATATCACGAATTAAATTGACAAGCAATTTAATAACATTAACAAGAATCTTATAATAAAACTCTGTAAAAATTCGCGCAGTTTGCATGAACTGAAAATTATAACTTTCACGCAAAAATATAATAATATTTGAATTTTTTTACATCAAATTTAGATATTATAAGATATTATAAGATTCGGTAAAGGATTTTTTCGCTTATTAAATTGTATTATAATATTTTAAGTTATTCAATTATAACTTAATACTAATGCTTTAATGATATAATATAAGATATGATTTTAACGTGCTAATTTTGTATCCTCGTTTTAATTTCATATTAAACTACGCAATATATAAATTCACTAAATGATTCGTAATTGAAGTATTGAAAGCAATTATTGAAATAGATTTAACATATCTAATAATAATAAATGCAAGTAGCGGATGACT
This sequence comes from Cephalotes varians, assembly GCA_037157785.1. NCBI lineage: Eukaryota > Metazoa > Arthropoda > Insecta > Hymenoptera > Formicidae > Cephalotes > Cephalotes varians. The sequence goes on from JANQDE010000087.1 coordinate 617,786, forward strand.
ATTCACGAAATGCAAAATTCCGTATAATATATCTTTCAAATATCTTTGTACAATATATATATATATATATATATATATATATATATATATATATATATATATATATTTTATTAATAAATCGACATGAAATTTTCTTCGAAGTGCGACTAGTCATTTTCCGTAGATTTTGTTATGCTGAATCCAAATTGGCCTATCAGAATTTTTAAAAAATTGAGATTAAATGTATCAACAAGAGCGATTTTAGCCATTACGCGATTATGGCTAAAGAAATTATAATGGTGCGATCTTAAGGTGTTATTTTTTATGTTGAAAATATTTTATTTTTTATTTTTATATGGTATTTTACCGAGATAGGGAGGTTTGAAGACTCTCTAGTACGAGATGCGTCACAAATGTCATGAAATGATAATGGAATTAAAATATTTTGAAATTAAAAATTAAATGTTTAGGGATTTTCAGAGTCGTTGAATTTAAATTTGAAGCTCAAAATTTAATATTTAAAAGGGTTTCATAGATCTAATATGGCAGATACGAAATCGATTTAAATTCAGCGACTCTGAAAGCTCTTAAACACAATTTTTAATTTCAAAATATTTTAATTCAATTATCATTTCATGACATGCGCGAGGCATCTCATACATGAGAGTCTTCAAACTTTCCTATCTCGATTTAAAAAAATCGTATAAAAATAAAATAAAAATTTTTTTAATATAAAATGTAACTCTTTAATCTTTTAAATGTTTTATTTTATTTTGAGAACGAGTACTTATGCTTAATTATTTTTAAGCTGCGACGAATATACTGCACATTTTACACGCTATACATTTCTTTTATTTCAAGTGAATTTTTTCTTTTTATGTTTTTTTTATGTCTTAAAGTATTCTAAAATATGTTAAAATTACACGAATATATTTTTGTTTTATCTAGACTTTATTTTATAAGTAAATGCAAATTTTTTACTACAAGACGAGTATATTCGACATTAAACAAAAAGAAGCCATTTTTTCATAACGAGTACACTTGACATAAACATCGAAAGGGTTCAAATCGTATTATTATAATAAAAAAAATTATTTTAGCCATCGCGTAGTGAATAAAATGCCAAAATAAAGTGCCCAAATCACCCTTTTTGCACCTTTAATCTCAATTTTCTCAAAATTTTAAAGTGATAGGACAATTTAGCCGAATTTAAATTCAGCATAACAAAAAATTTATGGGAAATAACCAATCACACTTCGGAAAAATAAATGAGTTCATATTTTGTTGAACTGTGTAATTAATTCAAACGATATATCATTTAATACACGAAGTATATATCGCTCAGTAATTCTTAAATAAAAAATATATTCTTTTTGCTTTTAAGCAAAAAAAAATATAATATTACTAGCGGTAATATTTTAAATGTCATAGATAATAAGACCGTTTATTTCATTCGATTTTCTACACTTTTACACTGATTTTTTTTTCATTCAATTCTTTTTTCCATTGTATTATTTGTCACACGCAGAAAATTCACAGACAGATATTGAAGATATAATTTCCCGATGTATATAGTGGCGTCGCTCAATATTACCGCAGTATTTTCACCATCGCTTTATCTAATAATATTTTTTCATGATGTGGTCAAAATTTCATCAATAGATCCCAATCTTCGAATTTTCTCGATTTTAATCGTGATTGAGAAATATAATGTATTGCGCAATTTCCATTTAAATTGAAGAAAGCTCACAAAAAATGCTCAAAAATTTGTATCATTTACCATTGAGAAGTTTCTGCCGATTTTTTATTTATCGATGCGACGATCGAATTAGTTCAAGATTATTTAAAGCCTCAATAAAAGAAAACTTAAATTTTCAAACAATTTGACAGCGTATACTTAGTTCGCATTTTTTAAATTTAAATTTATCTTACAAAATGAAACGAATATTCCGTTTTATCAATAATGAAGCCTTGATGGAATCTGTACTCCAGTGAGACTACGAATTTTTGAATGCAATCCGAACGCCATACGTATGAAAAATTTATCTCGCAATTTTTATATTTAATTAAAGCCATCAAACGAAGATCTACACGTAATCTATACGTCGTGCATTGAGAAACGTCGTCGTACAAACTGAGGAAGCAGCCCACTGTGCAAACGCGTCTGTACCAGCCGAAAAGTTTTGCCGCATGCGCTTTATAAAGTCGACGTCTCGACGCCGCTGGCATCATTACCGTCGTTGGGTTTGTCGCTTTGTTATATATCTCGCTTTGATAGAGCAATTGCAAAAGAAGGATGTATTGTGCTTTTTAATTCTAAATAAATTAATAAATCATCGCTACTTTTCTTGATTTTAAAAAGTCTTCAAAATCTTTGCACAAATGAAAATATTATTGGGAGATTGAGGATGTGCAAAGTTAATACTGAAATACAAAGAAAATACTTTCTGCACAGTGAAAAACATTTTCTTTTGATTCGAAATAGATCGGTTTTTTAATAAAGTTTTTATGAAATTTTTTATTAAAGATTTCATACTACACCGTTAACGTGAAATTTTCTGACTTCTATTGTACATCTCTATTAGGGTCGAAAAATAACTTATTTAAATAAATTCTTTGTTCTTGATGGGCACTGACATTTTATCAAACCCCGATAAAAAATTGTTTACATAAAAATATATGTAAATATATATAATTACATTACGAAATATCATGTATATCCATATATACCTTTTTGTAAAATTACCGTTTGGTAGAAAAAAAAAATATAATAATGAGTATAATAATGAGAACACAAAAAATAATTAAAAAGATAATTTAATTTAAAAAATAATAATAAAAAGGATAATTTAAAAGGTATACATTTAAAAGGGATACACCTACACACATACACATAAAACATTTTTCTATACCATTAGAAAATTTTATTTTGACAAAAAGAAAGCGAGAAACTATCATAGCTTAGAACGGGGAATCGTGTGTACTTATTGCCGCATGTAATAAACAACTCTCTGCGTTCCTAGCAACCTCGATGGCTAAAAGACCGCATCTCGTCGTGCGTTTGCATTAGCCAGACCAGGCTTATACGATGATTTTTAATAATTAATAACTCGGTAACTATTGCGAAAATGCAACTACTGCAAAATGATATAAGACTTTTTTGTTCTTAACTTCTTCCATGCTCCCAATCCTGATTCCTACCTCATTTAACGGATACCATATATATACTTTTTAAGATTTAATTATTTTACGTATTAAAAAATACTACAGGGCTTAAATGTAGCACTACCAATTTTAAACCTTTATAATTTTTAAATAAAACAAGATTAATTAATTTTTTTTTTTGTATATTTTGGTAGTTTATTCCTTAGCATTATGTATAGAATATTTGTCAAATGTCCGCCTCTGGCTGCATTACATATGCGTGCTTTCTCAACCACATTTTGCATAACATTTTGACACATTTCTGGAGTTATTTGAACAATTTCTACTCGAATATTGTCCTTGAGTTGTTGAAGCGTGCGTGGTTTGTTTGCGTAGACCTTCCAGACTTCGGCACATCTGCTACAATATACCGCGTTTCGAAATTTTTTACTATGTGGAGCATAGTTGTCTTATGCGGTATATGATTTTGACCAAAAGAATCAATTTTCTTTGGATTTGCACAACTGAAGATCCATTCTGATAAAATGTTTTAATAATTAAAACTCATTGTTCAGGCATCAAATTATTCATGATAAAATTGTAGCATCCACACACACGACTGTCAAATAATAATTAAGAGAAACATAATCAAACAAAATGGCAGTTATACAAAATGGTAGCGCTACATTTAAGACATCCTGTATAACATTAAAGAAAGTTACATTCTTATCAAAAAAACATTTCACTCAAGAGTGAAAAAAAAGTAATTAAAAATTATGAATATAGAAGCTATTAACGATATTTTATACGGAAAAGATATAAAAACAACATTACAATTTTACAAGGAAATTTCAGAGTTGGAACTTTTATTACATAATATTTAATCCAGCTTGATACTTTTAGTTATTATGTCACTTATATATGTTGAAGAATTCAATGAAAAAAAATTTCTGATGATGCAGCATCTTGTTACGCCCGGAACTGCACATATTTAATACGCATATATTTTCTTCCACTACGTCGTCAGGTTTTCTTCCATCAAATCGATATCCACACCCAGTCGTGTATAATCGCGGCTCATAGAAAAGGCGGAACACTTTGACATTATAGCTCATATTATTTGCCCTATTCCTTCATGCTCCATCGTAATTAGACATCATAAATCGTGACCATACCGACTATAATTACTCGCTCAGTTGATATAATAGAGCCCATAACCAACTCTGTCAACTCTACACACTCGCAAACTTTCTATGTTTTGATCAAGGTCGACAAGGCAAGTCCGAGTTTAAGTACTGCTGATTAAATATTCATGTCAAATGCATGTATATCTCCTGCGGAAGATTTTCCGATTCTTATACGTTTCAACATTCCGATAAAAAATTTTTCATATAAAAATATATATAAATATATATCAACATATATAAATCTATATAATTATATATAAAATATGTTCATATATGTTCATCCTTCTTTCTTTTGTAAAATTACTGTTCAACAAAAATAATAATAAGAAGAAGAAAACATAAAAAATAATTAAAAGGAAATATTTTGCATTGTTTTATTTAAAAAATTAAGTTTGAAGATATAAAAAAATTGCTCTTATATAATTATATATAATTATATAATGATGTATATGTGTATATATATATATATATATATATATATATATATATATATATATATATATATATATATATGATTATATATGAGCAATTTCTTCTTATATTTGATTATTTGTAAAAAAAGAAACAATGCGAAAATTATTCTTTTAATTATTATTTATGTTCTCATTATTATATTATTATTTTTCTTATAAACAGTACCAAACAGTAATTTTACGAAATAAAAATGTACATATATAGGGTGTTCAACAGAGTATGTCGAAATTCAATTTTATTTTCTGAAGAAACAATTAGCTTAGAGTTGTAAATAGTCATTTTTTATTCATGGTCAAGGTGGGCAATCAGTGATACAGGTGCTCGAAATGCCCTCCCTCTTTTGCGATGACAGTTGTCAACCTGTTGGAAAACCCGCTAGTGACATTTTCAAGAATAGCAATCGAAATTTCGCACTTCACATGTGATTGCACTTTTCAACTTGTCAATCGTTTTCAAATTGCCAGCCCAGATCTTCGCTTTGAGATATCCCCAAAGAAAAAAGAATAATCGCAATACGTTATCAGAAAGTTAACCGATTTCTATAAATGTAATTATGTGTAAATGTGAATGAATGTACGGGCGTAGCGGATTACCTTTACGAAGAATATATTCTTCATTACTTTTACGTTATTACGTATACTTTTACACTACACTTGTCATTTACTTAAAACATGTAACACTTATGTAATTTTTCACATTTTTCTGTATGTACACGCGCACGCAGGCACGCACGCACGCACATGTATATGTATAAGCCTAAAAAATTGTAAACTGAAACATAAAAATAGATAGAAATAAGTAGTAGTATTCCAGTAGATAGTATTGCAGTATATCAAAAATACTGCATTTATTACTATTATTAATATACGATGTTTAATCTAAACTCATAGGTCAACGATATTTGTTAAGCCTGCCAACATCTGCAGAAAGGCCAATGTATCCGTAAAAAAGACTAGATAGAGTTAATTAACGTAATTATTAATATTAACAGAAGTTTATTAATTAACAGCGACGAATAATTCTTCTGTATGTCCGTAAATTACCTTGGAAGATTTGTTTCAGAATGAACACCATTCAGTATGACGACGACTTTCATATCAAATGCAGGAAAACCTTACTTCCATGGATGTTGTGTATTGGAGTCGATGTCGATGGTTGACCTGGACCTATCCATGATTTTTTACGCCTAGGATTATCATAGTAGATCCATTTTTCGCCAGTTATAATTTGATAAAAAAATTGCTTCTTTCTATGACGAGAAAGCAATAAAGCGCAAACGATTGGTTAAATGATTTTGAATAGCCAATTCAGACAATTCATGTGGAACCCATTTGCCTTTTTTTAATCTTTTCCATTACGTAAACAATCAGAAATGGTTGATTTATCAACATTTAATGCTTTAGTTAATTCTTCAAGCGTTCGAGCTGAGTTTTCATCCAACAATGCTTACAATTCAGCATTCTTCTTTTGGTTGACTTGAACCTTTGTCTTTCAAAATTAAAATCATTACTTTTGAAAATCAAAATAAGTACTCATATATTTTAACTGATGATATTTTAACTAACTCAGAGTAAGTTTCTGAGATGAATCGATGAGTTTCGGCAGCCGTTTTTTTTTTTTTCGAATCAAAGCAATAAAGTAATGACAAAAATTCTCTTTATCACGTTCACATTTTCAATCGCGCACTAAAAAAGTGTGATTATGTTTACGAATGCACAGAACATGTGTCAAATTATTTGTAGAAATGTCTAAGCTTTGAAATGACGTATCAACTTTTAAAATATTTCTAGTAGATTTACAGCTATCTATAGTGAATCTTTAAAACTAATCGGAACATCTAATATATAATTAATTTTGAATAAAATAAATTATATTTTTCAATTATGTTGGCACATATCATGTTTCTAAAGCTTTATATATTACAATTATAGTATGAAATTATATTAAAGCTGTCTTTCTGATTATAAATATCTTAAAGTTGTAATATAATAAAATATTTTAAAAATCAAAACCAAAGTGTCAAAGAAATTACAAAGTGATAACTATTTTTTAGAAGTTTTTTGTTTTAAATTATTAGCCAATTTTTATTAATTTTATTTTTTTTAATTAATTTTATTTATTTTATTTTTTATGATTCTTTGCGCATACACACACACACACACACACACACACACACATATTATATAAGCATTTCAAATTACTGGCATTCAACAAGCACGTATATTGCCGCAAATTATCTTCGTTTATCTTTGTTTATCTTTGTTTGCAGAATGGAGATTAGTATGGAGTATATAAATCGCATTGGCATTCAATTGCGCAAAATATCGACACAATTTAGTTAAAATTCGCATTAACCTATATTTCAGAGTTCATAAATATTTTATTTTGTTTAAAATGTTAACATCGATTATATTACTTTACATTTCGCTATTTTTTATGACAATCATAGTGCCTGGTCAATTTGATTGTTCCTGTAATTATGCAATCTGTTTTCTGTCTATATTATCATACAAGTAAACATCTAAGATATTAATATTGGACGCATTTTATCATTCAGGTGGTCTACCAGAATCGGAGTTTGCAACTGGTATCAATCTGGTATATTATAAATGGTTAGTATGGAAAAATTTCCAAATCATAAAATTAACAATAATGTAAGTAAACTTTTCAGTAATAATGAAATCCCTGCAACAATCGCTTATCCCATCATAATGCCAGAAGATATATTAAATGTATTAGAAGATAAACGAACAATTTTTTACATTTTTGGATATTTACAATATCCAGAAAACAATAATGTCAAGTTAATGATGAAAGGTATTATGTAATAAATAAATAGTAATTATAATTATTAAATATCAAAGAAAATAATTGAAATTTGTTGGTATAAATAGCACTTTGTAATGGAAAAATGGACAATATTGTATTACTTGATTGGAGCAGACATTCCAATGGTTCTTACATAACCGTTTTTCAAAACGCTGAAAAAGTAGGGAGATTATTCGCTGAAAGTATACGAAAATTCAAGAATTCCAGTTTTGATATATCCAAAATTTATATCGTTGCACACTCACTGGGCACGCACATAGCTGGTTTTGTTAGTAAATGCAATGACTTCACAATACCTCGCATCACAGGTATATAATTAAATTATCTTTTATCTTTACATGTGTGTTTCATTTTTAGTCTTAATAGTTTATGCGTTTTTATAACTTATAGTCTTTCGTAGTGTGCACATACTCTTTCCTTAGTGTAAAATTGTTTGTAGCATTGGATCCTGCGAATCCTATGTTTTATCCTTTCGGATGTTATCTTACAAAAGATGATGCATTCTGGATTGATGTTATCCATACGGACAGGGGTATTTATGGCACCTTAACATATATGGGAACAGCGGAATTCTATGCAAATCATGGCACTCGTCCTCAACCTGGTTGTCCACTAATAGGAACACCATTAAGTAACAGTGGTAATTTTCTCAATGCGATGATAATAATTATAACAATATATGAATATCGTATCGTTGATTCATATCGTTACAGTATAAATTAATTTCAGTTAATTAATCCACGAAATAGTTATTTAAAAATATTTTTTATTATATAACATATCATTATTAAAAGAATTTTTGAAAATTGTAAATATATCAATTATGTAATAATTTATTTGAAACTTGACGGACTTTGCGAAAAATTATTTGACATTATTGTGCCATCCCCAATGTGATATAAATAAGGTTTTAAAGTATAGCTTACTAAGATTTATTTAAATAGATTAATTAGATTATTAATTAATTATTTTTATCTAATCTTTTTTTTTTACCACAAGATCTCTGCAGTCATCAAAAATCAGTCGAACTGTACGCAATATCAAAGATTTCTCCTACCAAATTTATTGCTATGCAATGTTCTTCCTATATTTCTTATGTTATGAATCAATGTAATAACAATAAGCAGAGTGGAATTGGATATGCCGCATCGAATGTGTAAGATAATATAATTAATGTTTTATTTAATTATTTCATAAAGATTAAGGTATTATTTATAATAATATTATAATATGTAATATTATATATTGTTTGCAGAACCGGATCGTTTTATTTTAATACAGGAATTGTCTAATATGAAGCGATGATTGTATTTCTAAATTTGTTATGATACAAAAGATTATTATTCCTTTAAAATGGCACCATATACATGCATCGTTTATTATAATAAACATTATAAATATTTATAATGTTTATTATAATAAACGATGCATGTATATGGTGCCATTTTAAAGGAGGAGAAGAAGAAGAAGAAGAAGATAATATCTACGTAACGACATCAATGATTGTCGTCAAGAGTTACAGAATCGCTTCCTAAGAATAGGAAGTCAGAAAAGTTTAATGTTATTTCAGAAAGGGTTTCTTGTGAGTAATAATTCTTTGGAACAATTATTATCGTACTTGATCGAAAAATATTCTACGGTTAATATTGAATATGTAATAAATCGCTTAAACCAAGATATATTCGAAAATTTTTTTTTTTTATAAGATCGAATGGTAGTGCAAATGATCAACCATCAACACTAGATTTTAAGCATAGAATAAAACGCTACATATTAGGAAAATTTTCTACGACTATTTTCTGCAAATGTACAAATGTCACAGAAAGCAAATTAAATGTATCCTGTTTAATATCTCCGCTTAATGATAATAATTATGAAGAGTATGTTTTAAGTGATATGTTAGTATCGTACATAAACGAAGATGAAACGATCGATTTTCATCGAAGAAGAATTAACAGAGATTAATAGTAATGATAATGTAGATTGTATTCCATGTTTTAATTCAGCTACATATATTCCTACTTTAGAAGAAGAACAGATACTAAAATCATTGGATGAAATGGAAATTGTCGACAATATTAAAGATCAAGTTTTAATATATATAGTTGGGTATATAGCATATAGATTTAAAAGTAAATATGACACACAGGTATTCAAACATGTGAGCTACCAATTGTCAATGATGAAGATTGGTTATATTTTATTTCTCAAGGAAAATGCAGTGGAGTGACATTCAAATGGACACGGTTCAATTGCCCACCAGCCACTCACAATGCTTGAACAATGGAAAGCCTCTAGGCACTGGTCGCTGTGAATGGCTGTGGATTAAATGACATACATTTTCTTCAAAAAACAACATAATTATACACTATTATACACTATTAACTTAAACATGAAACTGTTAAATAAAAATGAAATGAAATATTAAATTTTTATTTAAAATCCCTACATAGACTGCGTTTCGATATTCATTGTCAATACTAAAAAACAGTGCACGTTACGTACAGAGAGAAGTCTGAGAGTGGTCATGGCCACGATTTAGCTGTTACCTTATTTCGAAGCGCCTCTATATGTCCATAAAACGTGAACATTGAACTACATAGTCAATGTCCACGATTTTGTAATTCTCTTTCGTGCTATATCCACGACTTTGTGGTTCTTTTCCGTGCTATGTCTACGAGTTTTTGGTTCTCTTCCGTGCTACATTAACCTTTAAAGTGTACACCTCATCAGAATTACGTTCGGTGCACAGGGGGTATGTCATACCCCAGCCATTTTAAACGTTTATTTCAGACGTATAATTCGTTATTTTAACAAAGAAAATACGTGTATGCTAAATAGTCAATATCGTTATTTTAACTTAAAAAAAATTGCTGGTTATTGTTTGAGGTTTCTAAAAAAAGCTCCAATTGGTATTATTTTCATTTTGCAAAATAAAAAATAAAAAAAAATAAAATGATTTGCATTGCAAGTATTAGAAAAACGTGTTTAAAAAAATTTTGGGGTATGTCATACCCCAAGTGCACTTTAAACATCGGAGGCTCACTGCAGGAGGAAACGAATCCCATATTTTCCGGATTACTTCCGAGAGCAGTAATTTCGGCAGCGACTCAATGACAGTTATCATTTTTCAAAATTTTAAACAATACAATTATTATGCAATTTCCGAATATTTATTTTAATCGATACTTATCATTCTATAGTACGCGACATCAAATTCATGCGAGAAAATATGTTTCCCCGTTATTATAAGATCTCTTTTTATTAAAAAAAATCTCCTTTTATTAAAAAATACATGGATAGAATAGTTTTTATGGAAAAGTGATTACAAACGTATATATTTAAGAATAATAAAATACATGCGCTTTTATTTTAATATATGCAGGCACAAATAATTTTTGGATACTAACTATTCGAGACGAGTCGAATCCGATAGTAGATTATGAAAAATGTAAAAATATTTAATGATATTTATAACATATATCTTACCATTTTTTAATTCCTTTAATAATATATTTGATTCAAAATTATCGATATCTTATAACCTAATACCAGAGTACCCATTTGACTTGTATCGAATTTTTTAAGTACCCGCACATTTTTTAATCATAGATGAAAAATAAA
>JANQDE010000087.1:641531-676451 GCA_037157785.1 Cephalotes varians
CGACATGTACTAGTGTAAAAAAGGTGTAACTATTCTGTCTTTGAGAACACCGCATCTAAAAAATGTACACAGTGGGATATATCGACAGAGTGAGGAGTATTAAAACTAACCACTTGAAAAAACATCACTAAGTAGAATGATATCACTAAAGATATATATATATATATATATATATATGTATATATAATACTATGGTGCAATGTTAAATACTATTCTACGTACACAAATAATATTTTTATACACAATATACACTGTGATGGGACGAGATATCGGATCGCGAAATCGATAACTGACCATCATTGAAATCTAAGCCGAAGTACAGCCTCTTTTTTTCTTCGTCTTCATTCTCCAGATCTTCAGCTGTTCTTCAACCACCGCCCAAAGTGACCGCGGCTGGACTTGACACGTTTTCTTGGTGGCTTAGGATTCGATCGGGGTAAGCCGCCAGAACTTCTCAATCGTCGGTTGCTCGCCACTGTCACCGTCGATAGTATATTGTGATCCATGTCTACTTGATCATCGAGTTTCATCATTCGTACGACTGGTTGAAATTCAATGCTCGAACGACGTTGCTCAAGCTCGGTGGACGATATCATCGACGGACTAACGTGCTCCGACAATGTGCATTGATCCATTGTCGGATCAGACGATTCCTGGATGTTATCCGATGATGAGATGGCTTCGCTTTTACGCTTTACGCTGCCGCGCACTCCAGAGCCTGGCAACTGCTTCTTGTTATATGTAATACTTAAATAGGCATCCTTTTTACAATTCTCATCTTCATATATTATCCCAACGCGATCAGATGGTAAATGGGCATTGTTGCGGGTAACGGCCGTTCTCGATTGACGTCGTTTTCTGGAGTAGATCCGCTTCCGCGAGCTCATACGACCGCGTCTTGTCGTGGCGAATATGATATGACGATGTTTTAATTCCCCTGTGTTGGATGAATTCTCCTCGCAATTACCGCCGCGCAATTGCCGCTTTGAAGATAACTCGGAACTGGAATTGTGATGTTTCTTAGGAACTATACCGGTTTCTTCCTTTCTACATTGTAACTGCAGATTGTCTTGATTTTCGATCTCCGTGTCCCGGGACTCGCAGCCATCGGCACTATTGACAGTGACATGCTCGCGCTGCCGTTTTCTAATAGGCGACGATTTCGCGACCAAGTTCTCGGCGATCGCATTAATATCCTTTCTACTGAATAGATTCTTCTGGTTCTCGTGATTCTCATCGTTACCTGAATCGTTTTCCGAAATCTTCTCAATCTCTGACAGATCTTTTCTACATGGATAATCTTTGTTCGACAGATGGCTCTTATTCGTCCCATCATCGCACGCGTTTTCCGAGACGTTTTCCATGTAATTATCCATATTCACTGATAGGCCCGTATTGTCATTGCTGATAGCCTCTACGTTTCTGTCTTTTTTCGTAAGCGTCTCGTGATACGATTTATGAGATATGGCGCAGGTTTTCAGCGAAGCGTCATCGTCACCTAATCGTTCCGTAATCATCGGCAACACGATGTTCATCGGCGTTATCGTATGAGATTCGATTCTTTCCAACAATTTATTGGATGTGTTCGATGTTTGACGTCCGCCGTCAGGATAGAGCCTCTTCTCCGCCAATGATTCTCGGTCGCAATCCGTTAAGATCTTACTGTTCACTTGTATTTTCTTTTTCATCTTGTTACCAACTGGCCAACCGGTCCGATTTTTTCTTCGTTTCCGTCGTTTTAACGGAATATCTACATTTACTTCACCACATTCCGAGCTAGCGCACGACGAGTTATTTTCCAGACAGTTAATAATGTCCTGACAGTTGTCGAGTAACTCTAGTAAATTCGGTGGTGCACCTTTTGGTAAGTTAGTTTCACAAAAACCATCGGTTTGCGCCAAGTCCAAATCGGGCTCAAACGAATCATCCAACTCGGTCATACCTTTCGCACTCAACATCTCATCAATCGTCTTCGCTATCTCTTTTGTCTCCTCATTCACATCTAATTTGAAAACTGGTTTTTGTTCGAGCTTCGGTGTGTTCATGCGTGATCTGACGGGTGGCGATTCTTCTATCGTAGACAGAGTCGATTGCTGTTCCCTTTTACGAATTATGGTAGACATAATGGCCAACGTGGATGCGTGACAACGCGGACTCTTCCTCGGTGAGCGTCCCATGCATCCTATACCGCGACCGCGGCCCCTTCTCCTACTATTTTCGATTCTGTTCTGTGTCTTTATCAGCGTTTCGTGGAAGTTCTCGATCTCGTACGGCAAAAGAAATGGCTTCATCGCGTCACATTCGCTGAAGCAATGCCAAAATTCGGCGCCTGTGTCCTGACGCTGATACGTTTGATACCATGGTTCGGACATAGGTACCGACTCAAAAGAGAACTGCATTTTTTCAATCTCTGGTGATGGCTTGGACGGATAAATTTTCTCGACATTAGCCTGCAGCTTGCAGGAATCTTCCAGGTCATGCGCCGATCTCTTCGTCGTCTCATGTTCCCTGCCATCCATAGCAGTGTCCTTGATACCAGTCAACGGAGCCTGGTACCTTAACCTGCTGCCAGGCGTCTCGAATTTGTAGTAATCGGTATTATCCTTAATGAACGCTTCGGCTTGTGTGCGTCTTCTCTTTCTCGCTCTACCCAGGTGCGTGGAATCCTGCGAATCTTCTTCAACAATTTCCTGTTTGATGGAACAAGAATTTAATGACGAATTCGCTGACATAGATGAATTGACAGTTTCGTTAGCCTCGCTGTCTGTGTCTCTTGGCAACATGCTACTTTGCTCACCATCACTAGTTTGCTCGCTGGAATCATCCCGTTTTGGTTCGCCGAACATGAAGGATTCTGCCTCGTCGCTCAGCAATGATAATTCTGATTTTCTCACGCGCTTAAATCGCACTACTACCGGCTTCTCGTTGGACGGTGTCTCCTTTTTCTCTTCGCTCTCGCCATCTTTCGATGTTGCATGTTGCGAATTGCCACCTGATACCACACTCGATCGCAGCTTGTTACCCAGCACTTCTACTTTGTAGTAGGCACGATTGTCTTCTATCAAACGTTCTTCCACTGATAGTCGATGTCGATATCGACCCCTGATATTTCTACCGCCTCTTCGATTTACATGTGGATATTTGAGCTTCACGTGCCGAATATTCTCTCTCTGCAATGCTTTCAAATCTCTCTGTTCGTTATGACCGTTGCAAATAATCTCGTTCGCATCATTTAACGAAAATTTTTTCGCATCTATCGTCATCTTTTCCGCTTGTAACACACTGTCTCTCTGAAATGGATCGTCTTTGCAACTTCCAATGTAATTATTGTCGACTACATCGACTTCTTTTACCGTACACTCCAAAACATCTGTATTTTCGTCACATTCGTTTTTGTTATTGAGATAATCTGAATCCTCCGCTATATGACGCGAATTTATAATACCATTTTGCGCATTTCTATGTACGATCACCGATTGTAACTTTGGTGGATCCAAATTACTATGTTTATTATTGATATTATCTTCCTTACCGTTATAAAATTCGATATTATTGGAGAATGGTCTGATTTTGTAGTCTTGCTGCTTGGGTTCTTTTAGGATATCTGTGTATTTCTCGTCCGGTTCATCTTCCTCGATCCAAATAGTACCTTTTGAACGTTTCTTGATAGTAAAACCTTCTAATTTGTCATACAATTTTTCGCTTTTATCGACCTCATGCCATGGACTGCCCTTAGACCTGAGAAGATGTCCGCTTTCATGTTTCGTGCGAGCGCGCAGATTATGCGGCGAGCTTAACTTTAAATTAAGATTCCTGCGAGCACCATTCACCATTTTTATCTCATCAACAGTAAAGTTATTTAAAGTCTTGGTGTTTTTGTTAACTTTCTCCTCAGGCAGTACTATGTTATGAAGATTATCATCTCCATTGGGGAATAAGTCACAGTCTTTCCTATGAAATAACAGATAGAAATAAATCATCGGCGAAATATACACGATAAGTGTTTATACATGAATATCATATTACAAATATGAATAATTCCTATATTCAACAAATATTAAATTGAAAAAAATTAAATTAAAAAAGTGAACTATATAAGATTTTATTTACGAGATACTTACTCGATATTCTTTGTTCTGTTTAATTTTAAGAACGCTTCCACATTGGCACCGGCGTTGATTAATGTGTCCAACGACAAAAAATTGTCATCGTTCCCCACGAAGTTCAGATGCTGCTCGCTTTGCACATGTTTTGATAAATCGTCATAATGAATACGACAAAGTTCGCAATAGCCAGCGACCAGCTGTTCTGTTCTACGGGCACGTGTAGCAGTGGCACGAGGTCTCCGAGTCATTTCTTTATCCTGTCCAGGCGAAAAAAAAATTGCTCATGACCTTCTTGATGAAGAAATTTGATTAAATTTGTTTTGATTTTATTGTTTATTAGTATATGTTTTATATAATAGCGAAATGTACCTCGGCCTTATTTATAGATTCAATATCCCTTTTATTTTCTTTGACCTCTTTGTTTGTCAATTTGCTTTCTCGTTTTTCCTGTTTCTTTGTGTCGAAAGGACAAGAACCAGGATCACCGTCGAAGTTTAATGTGGGCCACGATGATAATTCCAGGAACACAGGTCTAGTAGCTCTATAAATAAAAATGTAATACGTAAGATAACTTCATAAATGTAAAGATGGATATATATGAAATTAGAACGGTATCATTAGTGAAAATTACTTGTAAATAGAGTCAAATTTAATGTATGGTCTTTTCAAATGCTTGACTCTTGTCGAGCTATGCTGATTGATTTGCTTCAAGTTAGAAGTATCCTTGACAGATTCATAGATCTTATCAAGCCAAGCCTGAAGTTTATCCGTTGTCCAGATAGGAATTCCCCAATTGTGGGCGTTGTTTAGTGGATCCACGGAACACTGTTGTGGTTGCGTCAGAGCACGTTCCAACATTGCATCCACCCGCGATTTCTATCAAATTAGAAACAAAATTTTGAAATTATTGTACCCTGCACATATTGTGATTTGCAAGTTTATATCATAATAAGAAACATTTTACACACATACTCATGTGTGTGTGTATATATATATATATATATATATATATATATATATATATATATACACACATATATAAGGTAGAGCAATATCAAAAAGAAGCATAGTAATAAAGTGACAGATATTGATTTCTTTATTGCAATATTAGTAGCAATATTGAATATAGTTTTCATGGGATACATTAAAAGCTTGACATAACTTATCTACTTTCATTTTTCATACTTACAGATCTTTGGGTAGTTTGACCCCGCAGAGTAGAATTGGATGAGGGGCATTCAGGACTCAGTAATGGTGTTGGAGGTGTAGGAGTTGGGATTTCGATGCTTCTCAGCGAGCGGGGTCCTCCGCTGCCACCACTGACATAAGCCCATCTATGTCTCTCAAAGTTTGTATGACCTGCCTTATCTATTCTATCACTGGCTACAAGATTCACACTGCGTACTAGAAACAATTCGATTGCCTAAAAACAAACAATATCAAGTTGAAAGAATGGACAAAATGCAAGGGAAAAACTAGCAAAGATACAAGTGCATACGTACAAATACAAATACGATACAGATCCAAATAATCAACAAACACATCAGATCACATTCTTTCCAAACAAAACTCGAAGCTACTCTCTAGACTCGTCGAATTTCTCTGATATGGACAAAGGAGATCTTGGCGATCTATCGGATCGAGCGAGTCCATGCGATCGAGCTGTCGCTCCAGGCATCTCACGGGCGAGCGAGCGAGCGTGTACGCGTGCGAGCAACAGAGACAATTCGACTTTCGAAGTTTGTCGTTTGCGCAATAAGCAAAACGTCGCGCGCGCACACTGCACGTACGCGTGCACATACGTACGTGTGCAAGCGCGATGCCCGATGCTCGGTAGCTTGGGACACGCGCTCACATCGTGTTATGCTGACGTCAAGTAATTTCGTGACTTCCCTGGAGCAACCACGGTGGCAGTGACAATGACGGTGGCAGTAGCGACAACGATAACGACAACGGAGGCGAATCGTTACACAGAGGACCGCGATTCGGCTGGGAAAGCGCGCGCGTGCGGCCACGACTGGTCTTCATGTAGCGAACGCCGACACTCGCTGCCCGCCGCCGGTCGCATAACGTTGTTCTAATAATATGACGCGGCGTGTTGGTCGCCAGCTGTCCCTCGTCCAAGGCACCGGGAGGTAGACGCGAGGAGGCACATGGAGCGGTCCCCGGTGTAAGTGGCAACAATCTCGACGGCGGCGACGGTGCATTCGACGCGGCGGGGAGTCCGACGAGAATGCGTCCTCGAGAGTCACGAGCGCTCACGGCCTGTCAAACGCCAGCGACGCGCGACCAACTGACCGCTCTGGTTTAATTCGATAGTGGCTCGGCGATTATCGCGACGCGACGAGAACGCGCGATCTGTGCCACATTGCGAACATCGGGATACGTACGTCGCGTTGACGATGCGCGACAAAAGAACGTTCGGACGAGAAGGCGACCGAGCGGAAAGAGCCACGAGACGCGACGCTACTTCGCTCGCACTCACCGCGCTGCCCGCGACAGACAACTGTCACGCAAAATGGCTATTCGCCGTTAGCAGCTTGGCACGGGAGCCTGGAGACGGCGCGCGCGTCCGCTCCTCTCGCGCCCAACGTCGACGATGAGGACACGCACGCGACTCCCGTCAATTCCGTTCGCGTTGTCGAGCGCACCGCACGATGCCGCCATCTTCCCTCGCGTCCCCGCACCACCCCTCGTCACGATCGCGCTTTTCGAAATTGCATATACGCGCGCGTATGGCAGACAACACGGCGCGCAGAAAACTATTCCGCGCGCGGTCGTTCAGATGGCGTGACGCGCGCCGGTTTCTCGCGATTTGTTTGTCAACAGACGACGACGACGACAGACAACGACGGGTCAGCAACGACTCGCGACGTCGACGGCGCGGTTTGACAGCTGCTCTATTAATAGGCCATTACGGGACGACTTGTGCCCTTCCGCTCCGCATTGTAAGGAATTGTGACTCATTGGTCTCTTCTCTCGAACCATTGGAAATTAAGGTAATAAAAATGGTTTGTAAGTTTTGTTGTATACAGCAGATATACGTCAAGTGAAATGTAAATTAAAAATGTTTTAGCATAGTTTTAATATACGAAATTTATAATTTTAATTAATTTTCGTGATTAATATGCTCCAGGGAGTGATATATTAATCACGAAATTCTGTTTTTCTCTCGTAACATCAATCTTCACCAATTTCAAATTTTCTTTTCTAATCTCTCTGAAAACTCGGCCTTTCGCAGATGTTACGCTTCAAGATAATTGGCCCGCACGGAGGAACACACACGCTCTTCATGCGCGCAAATATCAAGTGTGTGAAACATCAAGCGTAAATTTTTCGTCTTGCTTTCCATTTATTCGTTTTTTTTTTTCTTCCTACCTTTTACATCTTTTCGAAGTCAAGAGTTTCGCACGTCATTCTGAAGATGGCGCGGAACGTGAAGTTCGCCATGGGAATTGTTTGTCAACAGAAAGATCGTTCGGTCGAGATCGCATCTGTCGAGACGCGCACGGTTCCCTCGACGATGTTACGTACGCGGCTAACATCGCGTCGTCGCTAAAGCGGCGCGAACGTTGCTTGAATTTAGGGCGTAGCCCCCGCGCGCGACACTGCGCGACGCGGCAACAATGTGGCCTCGCGCGAGAAGACACGGCGCGGACGCACGGAAACCCGCTTCCTCACAATGCTCGGTCACGTCCGCGAGGGTCAATTCCGCGCGAGTGTTGGATCGTCCGTCTCTTTTTCTCTAGCCGTGCGCTCCGAACCCGTGTTCCGAGTAAAAGCCATTGCACGTGAAAAAATTTTAGTCGTTAATCAATCAATAATCGTCAAATGTTCTCACGATGTAATAACAATGACTGCGATTAGTCTCGATTATGGCTAAGATCGTTTCATGTGCAATGATTTCGAGACAATCGCTTCTAGAGAAAAAGAACAAAGGGAGAAAAAGCGGGAATCACAGAGGAAGGTGCGGAAGCCCATGTCACACTAAGCGTTGGAGATTGAGAATTGCGAATTGAATATTTAGAATTTGATTAATCAGATAATTTAATTTTAATCCGTTTCGTTCTGATTGACTGAATTCTAATCATCTCTCCAACTCTCGATCATTGGCAATTCTCAATCTTCGATGCATGGTACATGGGCTTAATGACTTTGTGCTCCGGTCTTAATTTTAGTCTTAAAATTAAGATACGTTCATATGTGCACATTTATCTAGTACACATTACATATATTATAGATAAATGCGTTCATATGCGTGAAACGCGAAATGTACCTTAATTTTAAGACTAAGACGACATAAACCAGCCATAACGCGGTTGGAGGCAACTTCACGACATTGATTTGTGCGACTCACATGAATGTGTGTATAAGTAGGTTAATGTTTATTGAAAACGGTTCCGGTACCATCTGTGAAATTAGAAAATTCAATTTTGGAAAGTATGTAACAATGTTTCATGTAATATGTTAAAAATGTATGAACTAAAACAATGTCAAGATTGCGAGGAATCGAATATATCGAACCGAGGATAAATAGCACTTTGGCATAATGAGCGAACGTATCTTTTTCTATTGCTTCTATTTCTATTTTCTGTTGTTACATACTGTCACCTATTGACCTAGTTACAAAATAAAAGTAAAAATAAAACAATAATCGCGATTGTTTCTCTAAACAAAAATAAAATAGTTGTCTCTTGTGTATGTGAGATAATTTCCTTTGATATTATGAATATTCTTTTTTAGTGAGATATATTTGTACTGATTTCGCTACTGCATATATAGATAAAAAGCATATGATGGAATAAAACAACTTCCTTTCACGTTGCCAAAGATAATCGTGAATGCGTGAACTTAATAATTTTTTATCAGAGGACAAAAAGTAAATTTAATCGATAAATTAACTCGGGAAGGTCATGAGATGGAAATTCGTAAGCGAGTGATCCGGTAAGGATCTATCCATGGAACTTTTCAGAAATATGCAAATATGTCGTGTTTTGACAGTTCGATAATCACGTACTCATCGTTCATAATATCGCGTGGCAACAAGATCGGTTTGAATGATCGGAAAGCGCATCGATTACGAGAGACGGAGATTCGAATTTTTTCCCTTTTCGCGTGCGCGCGCGCGTGTGTATGTGTGTGCGCGTTGCGCTCTCTGTAGGGGAGCAAGCGGGCGTTACGTCAAAGCGGCCGTAGGCATAGTGATCGAAAATGGCGGGAAGAACGGAAGGGAGAACAGGCGTGAGGGAGAAAGAGGGGAGAACAGAGAAAGAGGCAGTAGAGAAAGTGAGAGAGGGGCTCACACACTCGCCCGAAATACACCAAAATGCTCCGACAAATCGATAAGCGGCGAGAAACGAAGCGGGAAACGCGGGTTATGGGCTACTCTAATGCAGCATCGCAAGCAGATGAAATATAACTCACACCACCCAACTCCCTGATCTGTGCCTCTAGCTTGGCCGAAATGGCATGGTTCTTTATGTCCAAATAGAACGACTTCTCTTCCAAAGGTTGCAGGCCCCTTCGTATACGAATATCTATAAAACAAGTTTTAAACACCTTACTTATTTTTGCGCTGCCATCGGTGCAACGATCATTTGTTACATTTGTAGACGCGATAAGGCGCGACAAAGCTTTTCAATTGTTAATCTGAATGAATCAACTGAGGTGTACAGAGCATCAGAAACTATTTTTTTTTTTCGAAGAATGCGACATTTTTTGTTTGGGAAACATCCACATATCGTATCTCAGTTGCTGTCTTACATTCGTACCAACCGCTGTACAAATCACATGATACAGACAAATTGGTGCAGCCTCTATCAAATTAGCAATAATAAGTCTTGTTACTTACACTCAGAGATCGTATTACAAGATGGAATATATAAAATGAATCATCATTATTATTTGCATTATATAGTGAAGGAAATGTGATCGCTCAGAGTACTTGCTCCAGCGAAGATTCCGCTCTTCGCATGTAACATCCAAGCTACATAGAAGGCATTTTCTGTAAAACAACTCGAGTGACAGTACGTATGTACGTAACAACTATCTCTTCGCCAAAGATATTCCGAGCACTCTCAGTGATCACTGATCGGTCTCTCGGTGCGCGCGCGCGGTATGTGTGTATACACGTGTATGTGGGTAGAGAGACGGCACATAAACGTGTGTGTCAAACACCCGTGCAAACATCTCTATGCGATGTCCATTAACGGCCACCGCGGGTTATTATGCAATACAATAGAATTATGTGTTCCAAGACTTACCTGGCGTTCGTCGCGGATCAAACTTGTTTTCTCTCGACGGTTGTCCGAGTTGCTGTTGCTGCTGCTGCTGCTGATATTGGTGCTTGGACGGCGATACCATTCCTAAGCGATGATGATGCAGCACCGCACAACGTATCGAAACGATGTTATCCCTGACTCAGTTTCGTCCCTTGTCCTCGTCCTCGTCTTCGTCAGTAGCGGTGGCGCACTTCCCATCCTCAACGACACGCCGAATAATGTCGCAGAGGCGCGGTCGCATACTCCGTCCCTTGCTCGTCTATATCTCACTATTTCCCTCTCTTTTCTCTTTCTCGTTTGCGAAAATGCGCGCGTCACAATCGAGCACCTCGGTTGAGAATATGCTCTATCGCGATTGCCAATCTGTGTGCCGTTAGCCGTGTGTGACGTAGCTAGATCGCATCTTCAGTCAACGTGAAACCGCAGAACTATGGAAGTCCAAATCGCTCCACGCCTCCAAACTTTGAGTCTCGGCACTGTAAACTGAAATCAGGCGCGCTGAAGTCAGCGGCAAGACCGAGCGGCGCACGCGAGTACAGGACGGCCAACTTCAGCGTACTCAGTCACACTTGCCGCGGCGAATTCAGAGTAGTATTGCTAGATGGGCCGGATTTTTCGCGCATGCGCGATGAACGCAGCAATGAAGTATCTCTTATGAGTAAAAAGGTGTACCATTGATTATCCGTACATAACTTTGCAAAAGGCACAATTTTTTTTAAATAATTTAAGGAGAGATATAAAAATTTATATATTCATATATTTATATATATGTATGTATATATACATACATATATATAATATATTACATAATATATTACATAAATTATATAAATATTATATGAATGATACATAATTTAAAAAATTCTTGCAAAATTATATATCTCAGCAATCAACTTGGCTTTTGTATTGCATGCAGTACAAAATGCTTTATTTTCTACAGAATGAGGAGTTAATCATCTTTTAAAGATGTTTTTTATCAAGATATCTGGAAATTTCTAATTCTATGCTTTTTAATAACTCCTTTTCCAATGTTAGAATTCATTATAGAGTAATTATAATAATATTAACTCATTAAACTTGTATGTAACCCAAACTGTCTAACTTTTGTTGTTGTCCATTAATCTGCGAAGACTTTTGCGTCAAAAGCACCAACAATTTACAGTATATAAACACGTCCCTTATTATATTATGTCGTCATCATGACCGCGCATGCGCAAAAAACCTGTCTAACAACATGGGAACGGTTCATTTAGATACGATTGCTCACAGCGACCAGTACTTGAAGTAAGGCTGGATCCTCGTGCAGATACCGGCGCTTTGACACAAAGCGCTGATTGGTGAAAAATGGATGATAGGATAAATAGTAAGAAAAAAAACCGCTAAAACAACGTATTATCTAATCAGCGCCGGTGTCTGCATGAGGACCAGCCTAAAGCCTATATCAGACTAGAGATTGAGATTGGATTGGTATTTAACCAATTAGAAGAAAGAAAACCAATCTCAAGTTTAGTGAACTTTGCTTTGATTGATCAAAATTCAATCCAATCTCAATCCCAATCTCTAGTCTGATACGGGCTTAAGAATAGCATCGGGTGATGTTTCTGAACGCAGCTCTGGGAAGCTGGAGAAGACGCAGGTGTTACGTACTCCCTATATGGGGGGTTTTTAAAGTAAAAATGTGTTAAATTACTACCAACATAAATTGAAAAGATACTATTTGAGAATTGAGATCCCCAACGACCTAAAGTTGGTACACCTGTAAAGACGTATCAGAAATATTAGTAAAAAGGAAGATTCTGTATATCAAGATACTACGACCGGACTTCTAGCCAAGAAAGTCTGGTATTCAACGCTTATAAAGCATGGTACATTAACTGAATTATTCGGTTGGAAATCCACGGGCCAGTGAAGAAGAAGAAAT
The DNA here is from genome assembly GCA_037157785.1 of Cephalotes varians. NCBI lineage: Eukaryota > Metazoa > Arthropoda > Insecta > Hymenoptera > Formicidae > Cephalotes > Cephalotes varians. The sequence continues at coordinate 653,840 of JANQDE010000087.1, forward strand.
AATCGTTTTTCACTACATATTTATATCCAATAAATCAAATTGTATTATAACTATATTAAGTCAGCTTAAAAAATATACGATCTCAAAAAACTGTTTCAATAGTTAAAGCCTGTGGCACTAGAAATTCTGCCTTCTGTGTAGTATAATTTTTGTAATTTACTAAAACACAAGCAATCCAGCAAGAAAACAAGCATTGTGTGTCGCAGGTTTTAGATGTAAACATTAATATACATAATCATATAATATCCACAACCATTCTATTCTTATTAAAAATTAGATTTTCAACATTAATATATAAAATATATAAAAAATATAATTCTTTCTTATTATTAATGTGAGTATAAAGAATTATTATTCTGCACGATCTGTCAATGTAGATTCATTTAATTGCATAATTGTGGAAATATTTGTAGTTTGGTGGAGCTTTTCTAATGACGGAACAGGATTTAGTGTCACTTCCGTTTTTGTTTTCTGTCTATATCGATAAATCAATTTTGTTATAAATAAAATTGTTAATGGTACTGGTGTCATCATTGCGGCAGACACAGGAACCACTAAAATGAAAACGTTTTCATTTCACAAACTATCGATAATCTCTGTTCAAACAGTCGATAGTCTCATCATTATTTAAAATTGTATTCTTTTGGATCTTTATTTGAAGTGTGTTAGATCTCATTTACAATGATTAAATTCTTTAAGACATTATGTTTACGAGCGTCTCTTAGCTGATACGAATGTGAAGAATTTTTCCTAATTCTATGAAGCATCAAAATGTTCATACATCACTTTTTAGGAAGTTTTAATGTATTGAGTTTATTTTGATTTTATTAATATCATTGATTATGTGTTCAATTTAAGTTAACTTATTTTTTATGTTTTATCTTCGCCTATTATGATCTTGTTTTTTCTAATTAATTTCATCTATTTATAAAATGAACTATTTCAATAAAGGAAGGGCAAATTACCCCAGTGTTTGATGGATTTAACAATGAGTGCCTTGGATAAGCAGAGATTGAATCGATTATAATTGAAATAAGTTAGAGATTCACACGTAAGTTGCTCAGACTTTAGCTTATAGAAACATATAATTCAATTCAGGCATTTTTTTCATATGAAGACTTTTTTTCTCGTTTTGGAAAATGCGGAAGCATGACATCCCGGTTTGTTAGGATAACTCAAGATTGGATTAATAATTACTTTTTTGTACTGTTAGCGCTGAAGATGGCTTGAAAGAAGCCGAAACGTCCAAATTTACTTATGTAACTATTGAATATACTCAAATCAAGAATTTTGCGCGCACTCTCAACCGCGCTATTTTTGCTCTCATTTGCCCTTCTTTTGTTGAAATAGTTTATTTTTTAATAAAGAGAGACCATATCGATAATATAATATCATTTTGATCATCTATTTATCTTTGCTTATAATATTTACTTTGGTAATCGCGAAGAAGATTTAGTAAAATCAAAACTTGTCTCTCTATATTATTGTCCTAATTGATATTAAACGTGTTATTTGTTATCAAGTTAACATCCAAATTTTCTTTGCTCGTCTTTGGCCTTATTATACCAATACATTGATTAATTGATCAGATTAATGAGCAGGATATTTAATTTAATTAGAAAATATTTTAATTAAATGATTAAGATACACATGTATAGATATATTTATATAGACTCACCAGTAGTTAGGTCATCAATAGGTGGCTTCAATGTAAATCGTAACAAAAAAATTGCCACACCTGTATTTTGAATACCAGTTTCAATAGCAATCGCCCGTATGTCAGCTTGAGGTTGCTTGCAGATACACGCTACTATAAAACCAAATGTAAAACCTAACCAGGGTAAGCCCATTCCTGCGATTATAACCTGAGATAAAAAAATAAAATTACATTCTTATATATATAGAAAATTACATTCCCATAAAAAATATGATATGATGAATGATTTGTAAAAAATATGGCCTTACCTCCCACGAAAACAGTTTGAATATATATAGATTAGTTATGATAGCAAATATAATGATGAATAAAATTAAGATCACAGAAAAAGGTTTCATTATTCGGATTAATATCTTCGATATCCTTGGAAATTTTTTTTGAACGAAACATCCTATGGCCAATGGAATTATGAGACTAATAACGAAAATTCCGATCTGATGATAGGGAACTGCAATTTCTCCCTGTGTAAAAATATATCTACCCAATGTAAAAACCCAAAATGGCATCATTCCTAGGAAACAGTAAAATTTTATATATAAGAATATACAATTATTTTTATATCGTATATTATTTACCAAATGCAGCAATGGTACATATAGTAGTCATTGTGATTGAAAGATTTAGATTGCCATCAAGTAGCAGTGTCCACATATTAGAAGCGCCACCACTTGGACTTATTCCTGTGAAGAACATGCCTATTTGTAGTTCAGGACGATCAGGAAATACAAGAGATCCAATGAGAAAACTTAACTGGAAATATAAAATCAGGATCACAGTATGGTTTACAAAAAAAGTATGCATAATATCATAAAAACATAATATCAATGATATAAGTTAATGATAAGTATATTATTTATATATAGTAGTCTCTCTAAAATTTTATCCCAATAATAAGAGTAAAATGCCAAAGTTATATTACCCCCTACATGAACCTGTCAATGTATTTGTGCAAACGTAGTTGCACATACTAAACTATCAGACTATGTATATGCATATATATCTCCTTAGCATAAACATGCTGGGTTGCATTCAGAAACATCATCCAACTATACTAGGCTATCATTCTATTCTTGTTTATGTCTAATGATAAAGATACAATGACACTCTAACGAGTGATGTTTCTGAATACAGATCAGTAGTGGATACAATAAAGTCTTATTAAATTTTGCTTCTTTAATTTTTTTGCATTCCTTTACACATACTTTATAGAAACTAATGTCATGTCTCTTTCATATCATAAAAGGTGACTTTGCTAAATGATATATATGTATGTATGTATATATATATATATATATATATATATATATATATATATATATATATATATATATGCGTAGGATGAATTTTAATGGATGGACCAACATTTTACCACAGTATGCACGGTTGACCCAAGCAGCTGTCATCTATGGAACATTCAGTTGATTACAGTTGCAGTCGATAACTCATCTCCTGTGGTAAAACGATGGTCCATCCGTTAAAATTGTATATATACATATATATGTACATGTGTATCACTTAGCAAAGTCTGATTGAAAGGGATACAACATTAGTATAAACATGCTGGGTTGTGTTCAGAAACATCATCCGATCATACTTTACAAAAATTAATGTCGTGCCTCTTCTGTTTCTGAATGCAATCCAGTATGTTCATGCTAAGGAAATTTACCAATGGCATGATCAGAAACTGGCAGAAGAAACCTATAGCTGGACCTATTGGCCTTCTTAATGTATTACGGCATACGCTCCAATCCATGGCGCAGCCAAAATTAATGTACAAAATGGATACAAGTATCGCTACACTGGCAGTAAATATAGAATCTATTGTGCGTTCCTCTCGTATTACAGTAATAAGAGATACTTCCTGGCTTTCTTCATTCTGAAAAAAAAGGAACCTTTATCCTCAAAAACAAAGTGATAAAACTAAATATTAAATATTTATTTAACCATTTACTTACCCCCATTTCTGTCATAGTAAATGTTAATTTTGTCCTACCAAGGAATACACCAGTGATATTTAAAATACCATTGAAGGAAGTTTTGTTCGACATTATTTCTTGAAAACTTGATATTGCGATATGTGGATCTGTATTAACAATCCAACGTGGATTGGATGAACTGACAATGTCATGTATGCCGAATTGGACTGATATTACTTGATTCATATGGATAGTTATATCATGTATAATATCAACAGTCCAAGCAGCTGCTCCTCCCAACAGCAGCAGTCCTATATATATAACACATGCCATAATTACCTACAAAATAAAAAAATATATTAATTAATACGTCCATCTTGATCTACTTCTATAAAAAAGATTTTACTGGTACGATTTGTTATACAGCAATTATCTTCTGAGTCTAACATTCAATATCAAACTGAGAGCATATTAAACTGATAAGGATATAAATAAAATAAATAATAAAAAAAGGATGATAAAGAGAAAAGATTGAGAATGATTAGATAAGTGTTGTATTAAGGATGTAAAATCATTTTAATTATCATAAAAAAATGTCATTTTTTTATGTTATCTTTCTGGACGTTCTCCATGAACAATCATTATTAGTATTTCTATGTCAGACAATGATAAGTGACTTTTAAAATACTGTATGTTCTTCTTCATTTTTTTTTTATACTGATCCCACTAACGAGGATGTTATAATCATTAATAAAAAATAAAATTAGAAAAGTAAATAACGTAAGACAATGCACAATGGCGAGTTTCATCAGAAACTTTCAAAAAATTTTTTTCCTTCAGATACACGTCCCCATTCAGCAAATGATGTAATTTTTTGAAACTATAAAAAAGTAATCAAAAACGCATTCATACGTCGCCTTGGATGTTCACGCACTGTAAGTACACTTAATTAATGTATTAAGTATAGACGTGAGTTTCTATAAGTTTCTAATAATTTAAATAACATTTTTTGAAATTTAAAAATACAGTTCCCTTGCGATGGTTGTAGCGAAAGGACATACATCTTAATTTCACTTGCGTTATCTTACTTTGACTCCTACCTGCATAGATTTTTATCAATAATGCACTAAAACAATAAAGTACTCTATTGTATCACCTTCATACGGACTACATTTATTTAATATCAATTTTGACGGTATCCTTAAACAAAGACTCTCATCACTGGACAATTTTTTATCATGTATGATTTAACTACACGCTTTCTCGCCTTTAAACGAAAAAACGTCCTAAATTATATTTTTTTATACACTGACTATGTTACAATTTTTCCTGACTTACCGCTAATTTCGATTAAATATTTTTATATTCAAAAAGTTCTACGTACAATACATAATGGGATATAACCATTGAATGTGGCTATTGGTTTATAAGTTTCTTCTTCTTTTTTTATGTTTATGTATTTTTTTATATAATTTGTTACAACAACTGAGGAGGGCAAAATAATGCCGAAACGTTTTGTTTTGAATTTGTAATATAGTAATAAAGCATATATTAATTTCATTTATCTTTTTGTGAGCTCGTTGACTTCTTCTACATATCGTTATTGTTAGTAACATTTTATTTGTAATTGTATGATATAAGATTTTGAAGAAAATTATAGAATTATTTTTAGCATAAATTTTAATTAAAGTTTCTTTTATAACCTAAAATTTATAAAATTATTTTCATTTGTTTTGTTTCAAATTTTACATTTACTAATCATATTCTAACCTTTTTCTAATCTTTTCGTCTCACTATCTGTCATTCATGGTTTCAAGATGACAATGCAAATTATTCCGTTCGACGAACTTTGCAGGACACGGAATAATTTTCGTGACTTTTTCTCCTATCATCTAATTACTCCTTACTTTTACTTCACCGTGGCACCGTCTCCGTACACGGCATCTTTTCAGATCCAAGAACAAAATAAAAAATGCCAGTAAAGCCCGTATCAGACTAAAGATTAAGATTAAGATTGAATTGGAATTTAACCAATCTGAAGAAAGAAAACCAATCTCAAATTTAGTGAACTTTGCTTTGATTGATCAAAATCCTATCAAATCTTAATCCCAATTTCTAATCTAATACGAACTTTAGAAAATGTTCTATTTTATAATAGTCAATCGCAATCCAATCGGCAATCGCTAGTGTGATTTGCCTGTACAGTCGTGGTCACATTAGTTGCAACACTTTTTTTCGATGGGTTTTGGAACGCACCAATATTAGAGAGTGGAAATCATTGCGTCTAGTAAGGTTCCAGCGAGCGGTTCTGACAGCTGTCAAAAGACATATAGGGTGTATTGAAAGTGAAAATTGCTTGTCACGAGAAATTTTCAATAAGTATATGTTGATAAGTATGTATATAGAGTTTCTTAAAATAAATTTATTTATAATTGTAACAAAAAAAATTTGTCTATTAAAATTAATAATAATTGATTGAATAAATACATTAGTTTAATATATTTAACGTTAAAATTACTTGGTAAAAAATTTTTTATTTAGAAACATAATATAAATGTATATAATTATACAAAATACGTTGATTAGTTTCTTTCTTTTGTAAAATTTATATTTTTTATATATATTATAAGAAAAATAGTAATAATGAGAAGAGGAAAAGTAATTAAAAGAATAATTTTCGCATTGTTTCTTTTATAAAAAATTAAATTTGGAGAGATGCAAAAAATTACCCGTATATAATCATATATATATATATATATATATATATATAATTTTCTTTCTATTATATTTTTTCAAATGCAAATAATCGTTGATCAATACACTCTTTTTTATTTAGAAAATCATTTGATATACATTTTAATTTGATTTGATTTTTTTACTTAAGACTTATACTTGAGATAATTAAGAAGACAGAGATAACTTATGTTAATTAATACCTAAAGTTTTAATGAGTTTGTTACATTTTGTTATCGAGTCAAGTCCAATTCTTCTTTTTTTATGTATTTTTTTTATGTACACTTTAAGTAAACTTTACATAGTTGATTTGTAATAATTATTTGACGTTTTATTCGTTCAGTTGTTCCGATATAGAGAGGATGTAGAAAAATTCTATGTACCAAACTAGTACACTTGGCTAGCGCACGTAGTACAAAAAGTAGTTCTTCTCGACTTATATACATCATCTACGTCGTACATTTTTCATTCTTCCTAATGGCTGGGTACCATTTTATATATATGAAACTCGCCTGTAAACAGCTTTAAGTTTCGGACGGAGCTGTGAAATTGCAAGGTCTATGCTCATTACAAATTTATCATTTATTATGTATTTCAGCGCGTAGCATTATTTGTTATTTATTATATAAATTTTAATGTTCGTTTGCTTTAATATATAACAATAAAGAAATTTTAACATAGCCGAAAATACTATAAAATAAAAATATTCATAAATTATACAATGTTATATAAAATTATAAAAATTTGACCTAACCTAATCAGTACATATGTACGTACGTGCGAAGCTATATATGCGTGTGTGTACATATAGTGTGACAGACTACAGATAAAAATCAGATATCATGCGAATATATTGAAGACATCTTGTAAATCTATTTGGAGATATATTAAGGATATACTTGAAACAAACTAATTGTCTACTGTGGATATATTCGGCTTATCTCTACAAACTTTCAGCAAAGGTCTACGGGATAAGGCAACGCGGACATAGTGCATTATCAGTATATACTCGATATATCGCAGATGTATCTCGAATATCATGCGTATATCGTAATATACTTTCGCAATATCTTATAAACGTTATCAGGATATACAATATATGGCTATCTGCTCTCGTCTGCTCCGTCAGCGATGCGAAAGTCGGACCGTTACAAAGATACAGTTAAAAAAAATGTTTATAAGAATAGTTTATAAGAAATTTTGTCAAAACATGTCAAAATCAAATATAAAATATCCCGTAAACTATGTTGATTTTTTGATAACTTTACTTTAACACTTTTGCAGACTAATTAAAGGAATCACATTATATAAAAGAAATCATACAATTTCATTTAAAAAATGGCTTCTACGTTACTTTAAAGAAATTGATTTTTTCGAAAATTAATTTTATTATTATCTAATCCTTTTTAAACCAACTTTCGTTTGAAATATTTTTAAAAAATTTTTTCTCTTTCAAGTGTCTCAATTTAAATGTTTCATACTGTATGTATGTATATATGTATGTATGTATATATTTGTATTTATGTATTTATGAAGATTTTCATAATTATCAATGTTTTTCATTTTTACTATTAATACTTCTCTTAATTATGTTTAAGTCACTAAATGATCTATTATCTGATGTGTTCTCATAAATATATATTAATATATATTTATAAATATATATTCTGCATTAGATTACCATTATAGATTCACTAGGTTTTATACGAGGTTTTTCTGATAAACAAAAATAAGATTAAAAGTCCTTTACATTTCGCTAGCTTGGCTATCTTCTAATAAATTTTTTCTTTTTTCATATTTTTAAGAGATTATATGAATTATTTTATTTTTGAAACAGAATTTTCTTCCCTGTCAACCTTAGTTTTCTTTTATTTTCCTTCATATTGTGTCAATCTTCATTGACATCTCATCTTCATCCGGAGAGCTTTCTTTCAAATACATGTGACCCTTGTCATGTGCAATCCAATTTTTTTTCGTATTCATATTATCCCAAGTTTTTTGCAAATATTTTTTAATGTCATCTTTTGACATACTTGGATATTCATTCTCTAGCAAATTTTTATTACCTTCGTAATAAAGTTTAAACGTACTCTTTTCATCTACTTCACTTTTACAGATTTTTGTACTTTTGGAAGAACTTTTGTGACTTGAAAAAGATGAAGGTGAAGAATCTGAATTTAATTTTGAATCAATTTTTTCAAGTGTAATCTGCGAATTCTTTTTTGATAATTCCGATTTATCTAACATCGATATTTCCGGTTTTTTTGTATCATGTACCTGTAGAAGTAAAAGTTTTAGATTATATGTAAAAGCATTTGTAAGTTGAATTTATATTAAATGAACACAATTATTAATTATTACATTGTCCTGTTTAGCTCGTTTAATATCAAGTCCATTTTGCTCAGTCTCCGAATTCAGTTTCGAACGTTTCCTTTGATTCTGATTTTTTTCATCGACAGTAAATGATTTGGCATCTCTAGACTTTGGGATTTTAACTTTTGTCGCAAAAATCGCAATTCTTTTTTCAGTTGTTATTGATTGTGCTTCCATAGCTTCTTGAACAGCGTTTTGCCACTTTTTTTTTATTCCCAATTTTACAACAAAAGCAGCAGCATACTTGGCATTTTTTTTTTTCGTTTCTGCTGTCAGCGATTTTGCTAATTTCAGGAAATCAGCAAGACATGTGAATTGCAACATACAATTTGCTGAAACCCAGCTATGACGTCCTTTATCTCCAAAATAATGAACATGTATCATAATAATCGACCTAGTTGTACCTGTGCACAAAATAGTCAAAACATTTTTCAACATTTTATATCCATCAGTAAATTTTCAGAATATAAATAATATCTTCACGCATGCACACATGCACGCACACATGCATGCACGCACACACGCACGCATGCTGCTGGTTAAAAGTTTGGTTACACTATTGAAAAACGAGATATTATTGAAACAAAAATTTTTAATAACAAAAATTTTTATTAATATAATTTTTGCTTAAATAATTAAATTACAATACAAAAACTGTAGATAATTTAAATAGAGCAAAAATAAATTAAATATAAAGAATTTACAATGATCCAATCAAACTAAGATTGGGCATTTGAAAATCTGGAAAGTAATCGACATAGTAAACATATTTTTTGTGGCTGTTCATTTATTATAGTAATTGTTCGAAATGCGCACCATTAACGGTTTGACATGGGCTGCGTTCAGCAGAGAAAGCAGCTTAGTAAGCGCTTTGCGCTGTTTGGATTATATTTTTAGATCTATAAGAATAGTCCTATCTCAATTTAGATCTAAAAGTATAATCCAATCAGCTAAGCTGCTTTAATAAGCTAAGCTGCTTTCTCTGCTGAACGCAGCCATTGTGCTATTCGATCATAAAAACTTGTCATGTCATTCTTAAGGGGGGCAATACAATTAGACGGTCCAAAAAATCAATTTTTTTTTTTACCTAGAAAGTTATGAAATTTCCCGTAAAATACACTTCTGAAAGTTTCAGTTTGAAATTCGAAGTCCTTCTGTTTGTTTTTGCCATTTTCCGAAAACGCCTTTTTCGTGCGTAGCAGGTATATTGGAGCAGTCGACTCAAGGGACCTTTTTCTATTGTGTCTTGTTGAGCTCGTAAGGCTCGCAAAGAGTTTGAGCAGATGAATAATGAGCTGTACGAAAAAGCTGAAGGGCTTTTGTATGCTCCTGGATTCGCTGATTGAGGCGTAAGTATTATATCATTTTTCGCTAATCAAAACTTTAAACACGTTTTTCTCAAAACAACATTCTTGAAGTTTGCGGGAGCGATAACTCAAAAACAAATCAGCTGATTTGGCTGAAACTTACAGGATTTCTTCTTTGATATTACCTTATATTTAAACTAAAAAAATTTAGAATTTTATATTGCAAAATATAAAAAATATTCCAAAAATGGACGAAAAAAATAGATTTTAAAAAAATTTTTTCAAAAAACTTATGCCAACTGTCGAATTTTTTTTTCTTCACTTTTTGTTAGTTTATCTACAAACTGTAACTGTTATTAACTTAAATTTTCTTGCTGGACTGTTCCAGATCAAAATTATGGCGTCCAGAGCTTCCGCAAGTGAACTTCATGGGTACCCTATGCGCTACCGCAAAGCCGCTATTTTGTTTAAAAAAAATAAATAAAATTTTTTTTGTACACTACTTGGATACATTAACAATCCTACGAAGTTTCATGATAATCGAATAAAAACTTCTTTATAAATAAAATTGTTAGAAAATGCTTTCTTTTACCATCTAATTGCCCCCCTTAATGAAATCCGGTAATTAGTTTCTTCCACTTCCTTTCAGAATTCGATGACGAAGATTCTCTAGATTTCGTGATTTTGTTTTATAAACTCTGCTTTTTAGATGGCCCTATAAAAAATAATCGAGTGGCGATAAATCTGGTGATCATGATGGCCATTCAATCCTTCCTTTTCTGCCAATTAATTAGGGAAACTGTGTTCAAATAATTACGAACTTCTCTTTCATAATATGATGCTACATTGTCCTGCTAAAATCAGGATCTGATCAGTTTTCACCTATTATTGCTTGTATTGCCGGGAATATCTGATTCCTCAGCATATTTCACCAATGTTAAATTGCCTTCAATAAAATATGGTCCGATCAATGTATTGTTTAAGACATCTGCTCAAACGTTCAGTTTTTCTAGACGGTGTATATGTGCCTGTAATAGTGAAGTTTATCATCAGACCATAATCTACAATTACGTCTGACGTCTTGTTATTCACTTCAAAAGTTGCTTCCGAAAAAACTAGGTTGAATAGGAAGTTAGGTTCTTCGTCAATTCTCTGCATCACAAGCTTATCAAATTTGTTTCATCGATTGAAATCATCTTTGTTTAGTTTTTGTACAAGATGAATTTTGTATGGATGAAATTTAATTCGTTTCAAAATTCTCTGCATAGACATTCGACTTATATCATGTTACTGAGCTGCTTTACGGATGGATGGTCTCTGATCTTCAACAAAGGATTGTGTAACATCCAATGCTTTCTCTTCAACAGTCGCCAACAATGGTCTTCCTGGAATTGTACAATTTTTCACGCTCCCAATTTCTTCGAAACGCTTTATCGTTCGTTCGACAGTCGATTTTGAGATAGAGTTTTTATTACGTGTATTGTTGAAAAGTTGTTTTACTTCATCGTTCTTTGTCGATCTCCGCATCATTAAGAGAGATATTCGTTCTTCTTCCGAAAGATATGCCATAATTATCAAAACAAATATTAGCTAAATATAAAGAATAAGAAATGATTTAAAGAACAAGAATTAATTCTTGAAAAATAAAATTGAATTAAAGACAAGAAGAGTTTCACCAATCGGCGAGAAACCTGAATGCCAAATTATTACTCATCTTATTCTAGCAACCGATGAATTATTTTCCCAATTGATGAACGATGAAACGATGATTATTCATTCGCCGTTCTGACTTTCACATGTTTTCTTTTTCTGCGTTATGCTGGACATGGTATACGATAACCATGGAATTACGATAACTTGTGATTTGAAGCATCAGACCAAAGTAAATCTAATGAATTTTTTCTAAATTGGTTTTTTTTCTAACATTGTTTTTATTTTGATTTAAAACTGTTAGAATATATGAATGCATTCCATTATTCTTAGTAGGATCTTTAGTTTCCCATATTTTAAGTTGGCTACACTGCCTTCTGTTCTTTAACTAACGCACTCTTTCACTTTTTTGTACTGAGCTGTAATAAAGATAAATTCATGCAAGTTCTTTTTCATTTTTTGCTTATAAAATATCTTCCCCAAAAACGTCATTAAAAGTAGCATTACATTATCTTGGCTAATGCTAATGATATTATAACTTTCAAGCCTCTTAACTCGAAAAGTATTTAGTGAAAATAAACTTTATTATAGTGTTTTGGAAAGTTCTTGAATTAAGTTACAAGAATAGACAATAAAAAATAGGGAGTTCCATTTTAAAAAATCGATGTGACCTTGACTCTTAGTGACATTATCTAAGGTCAAACTGATAAGAATAAATAAATCTTTTTAAACCCCACAACTTTGGCTGAAACACTTTTCTGTAAAACTTGTATTTTCCGAGATATTTAGGAGTCCCGACTGGTATACTCTGTGTGTGTGTGTGTGTGTGTGTAATTATTCATATTCTGAAGCCTTTTTTTTCAAATACAAATGCAATTTCAATGAGTGAAATATACATGAGATTTTAGAAATTTACCTTTAAACTTATAATATATCCTTGAAGTTGGATCGTCTGTTACCATACAAGGCCAAAATGGATAATTGCCAATTCTGGCCCATGCTAATTGTCCTAACATCCAATGACATTCAACAGTAGAATTGATTACTTTTGAAGATGGGATCTCCTCTATGCTGTTCAAAGTAAATGAATTGCTGGCTTTGTCTATATTGTTGGCTATATTAAGTTCATCTATATTTTCATCCATATTATTGATGGAATTCAATTATTGTCCATGTGTATTTAGCCAATTCTGCAAAATAAGAATAAAATAAAATAATAAGAGTAAACAATGATAATTATTTAGTTTACCCAGACAGCACAAAATACTAAAAAAATGACCAAAAAAAGTTATCTTTTTAAGTTTCGACAAAATAAAAAGATATCAAAAAAATGACGAAAACATATTTTTTTAAAGTAGTCTTTTTAGCAAAATGAAAGGATGTCTATAAGATACCTTTTAATTTTATTTAAAAAAAAAAACATCTTTTTTAAAAAAAGTCATCTTTTTACAATCTTTTTAGCGGAAAGTCAACTAAAAGATATCTTACCAAAAAGATAATATAAACTAGATAAAGTCGCTTATCCAAGAACAGCATGTGGTATCGTCATTAGATGGACGCGGTATAGTTACATTTCTCATAAATAAAAATTATATAGGATAAAATAAAAGCCGCAACATTATGAGATCTTTTATCCGTATTTTAAAGAATGATTTTTTTGAAAGTGAATTCCCAAAATGAGACTCCATGACAGAAGTCTCCGTGAAATTCAATTTCATATTTAATTTTGTGTAAAAATTAATTCAAGGATCTGATATACCTGGAAATTATATATGTCAAAATATAATCTCCGGTAAAAAATTTGTCATCTAAGAACGTATATAAATATATATATAAACATATATAATTATATACGAAATGTCCATATATGTTCATATATCCTTCTTTCTTTTGTAAAATTATTGTTTAATACAAGAAAAAAAATAATAATGAGAAAACAAAAAATAATTAAAATAATAATTTTCATATTAATTCTTTTACAAAAAAAAAATTTTTTTAAAATAAGAAAAAAATTGTTAAGTTATTATAAGGCAAGATAAGATCGAGACATGATCCGGCCAATGTCAAGGCAAGATAAAGACATGATCTGGTCGGTCAAGACAAGATAAAGGCACGATCTGGCCGGTCAAGGCAAAATAAAGGCATGATCCAGCCAGTGAAAATAAGATCGGTGTACAATTGTACATGTGTACAATTATTGTCGATGTTGAAAAGACCGCCATTTACTTGGATACAAATGTATACTTGAATACAAATGTATATAACCTACGGCGAAAATCATTCCGCACTTTTTGAAGGACATCTGCGTTTATGTTCGTACATGCCTCTCGAATAGAATTTTTCATGTTTCTGCTGTTGTAGGTTCTTTCGCATAAACTTTTTATTTTATGTATCCCCAAAAATAAAAATTGAGAGGGTTTAAATCAGGTGATCTCGGTGGCCATTCGACTACCCATTCCAATCCATCTATTTCGGAATTTATTATTTAAAAAATTTGTAACGTTTCGGGACCTGTGAAATGGTGCTTCATCCTGCTGAAACCACATTCGGTTGAGCGAGTCATTATTGATATGTCTCAAAAGATTGGGCAGATCATTTTGAAGAAATGCAAAATAGTTTTCCGCGTTCAGATGCTCCAAAAAAGTATGAACCTATGATGTTATTTCCAAAAATACTTGCCCAAACATTGATAGACTATTGTTTTTGAAATTCTTGATTTCTTTATCAATGGATTTTTATCGATAATAATGATAATTATGTTTGTTAACGCCCCCTCTATTACCGAACGTGGCTTCATTAGAAAAGAGCATCTCTGCGATAAAATGTGGATTTCTTTGAATTTGATTCAAGTCACAAAATTGCAAGCGTCGCTCAAAATTCCTTGGTTCTAATTGATGAGTTAGATGGATGTGATAGGGATGGAATCTATTTATTTTAATTATACGATTTGCTGTCGATTTTGATATGCCGTGTTGTCACTCGATTTGTCTGGTGGAAATTCAATTCTGTGGACATTCAATAGTTCAGTTGCACCCAAGACAACCAATGAATTTACTACATTTGGTTCCGATTTTTGCCGTCTTCTTCTCTCAATTGCCATAATTTAATCGATGTCGGCTTATAACGGCTATGTTCCGTTATTCACTGCAAGTATTGCAATAGCATTTTGTTCTTGTTTAACATTCGATGAACAATAAGAATGAAATGCTATTTGCAGTACTCGTAATGAATAACAGAACGCAGCCAACATTGGCTGAAAGTCAACTTATTAATTGCTATAAGTCGATCTAGTTGCCATAACCTAGTTGACAATGTTGGCTTATAGTTGCCATAAAGTCGACTGACATTTGCTGATAGCTGACTATAATTGAGACATTTGTCGATTGTTTATCGGCTATAAGTTGGCATTCCATTGGCAATCAAACTTTGACTTTAGATTTCTTCTGCTGGCTAACAATCAACTTCGTGCTGTTTGGGATGTTTTCAGTATTCACAGTTAATTTCGTAATACGCCCTTTAATTCAGTAGTTGGATGTATAATTATACCTTATGGCTTGTTCATGCAATTTTTACGCATTGCGCCTGCGCGGCGTGCAAAATCCTACTTTTATATATTAATTTAATGTGTTATGCGTTATGATTAATGTGTTATATACAAAAGAACTGCACTAAAATCGGAGATTTTAATTTAGATTTTAATTTACGCGTGAAAATTTTACATACATCTTATATAGAAAAAAATACAAGTGCAAAAACTTTTTCGCGAAAAGAGCAGAGTTTTTGTCATTTTGAAATCGATTTACATTCCGTTTCATGCATATGCGCGCATTTGTTTATAGTATACGTTTATAGTATACTATATATTAGTATTAGTATACTATATATTACTTATAGTACCTGTAGTCGATTGAAACATAATTGACTAATAGTCAATTGTGCTCAGTTGATTTTCAATCGACTTTCAACAGACGACTGTTACAAATTTCAGAAACTTAACCTCTTCCATGTACAAAAAACGTGTGTATTTCTTAACGACTGATTTACAACTTTTCTATTAAAAATAACAATTGCCATCGATATTTTATGTGACTTTTCGTATTTTTATAAGTTAATTATAAGTATTAATTATAAGTAAGTACTATACACATACCTTTTATGTGAATATCCTCATAGATAACGCGTTTTCATACAGAGTATCAGAACCAGACTGAAAACACGACTCACGGCTCACGGTTCACGGCGCTCACGCTGTTAGTGATCGCACACATTCTTCTCGTAGAATCCGACAGGAAATAATCGGCATGAATAATTTTGCTAAAAAAGCCGGAATTAACAATCCGGAAATAACACGTTAATAAATTTAGGATTCCGATATTAATGCTGAAGACTGTAACTTTCGAGTCTCATAACTCGAAAAGTACATAATGAAAATGAACTTTATTAGTGTTTTGAGAAGCTCTTGCTATCAGCTACTAGATTCTAGAATAAAAAATACGGTGTTCCGTTTCAAAAAATAGATATGATCTTGATCTGACCTTAACGACACCACCCAAGGTCAAATCAATAGTACCTTCTTATGTTCCTCTCCGAATCATACAACTTTTATTTGAAACATTTTTCGTATCTATCATAGTTTTTGAGAAATCTTAATGCATTATTTAAAATGGGATACCCGGTATATATAAAGTTTTATTTTTAAGGTTTATTTTATATATAAAATTTATATTTATATTAATATATATTATTATAATAATTATATGTGTACATTTATGTGTATTAAAATATCCTTTCATTTATATTTATATGTATAATTATATAAGAGTATATGATTATATATTTGTTTCGTTATACATCTTTTTTTCAAACTTCAGAAAATACTAATTGCAGATATATATATATATATATATATATATATATAGAATGCAAATGTAACTATAAATTTACTTCATCCATAATAAATTAAACCTGGTGTTCATTAATTTATTTAGTGTTCATTAATATATTTGTTTTACTAATTTTAATAATTAGTCTTCTAAATAGTGTTTTAGCCGTAATTTGAAATATTTTGATCATAAATGTGTATTAATTTTAATATTGTATTAAGTAATGTGCACCTTTTCCGGTTTAACACAGAAGTACCAAATCCAAGTATCATTTTTAATCATTTTAATTGTTTTAAATTAACATTCTTTATTTTTCTATCTTAACAGAATAGAATTCTGAAATATTCTATTTTTATTTTACTATTTATTTATAATAATTATTTTCATTTTAAAATCCGGATAATTCTATCAAATTCCGACTTTTAACACGATGAAGAAATAGAATAATAGTCTAAAAAATCGAAATGATAAAAAATGATTTAGTACTTCTAGTGTAAAAGCCATTTTAGAAAATTTATAATTCGTGATAAAACAAGTATATAATTCTATATTTATAATCTTGTGTTTCGTGCAATATAGAAAACATTAAATGATTTAGAAGTACATATGTACATATGTTTTTAAACACTACCTCTTATTTTTCATGATTTTGTAAATTTTATTTCAAATTCTATTGTGAATTATAAATAATGTAAAATGGCCTTAATATAACATTCACACAATCACATTTCTCAAACACTTCTCAATGCTTTTTTTCTCTCGATCTATATTCTATTCTATCCTTCTATCTACTCTCCTCTCTACTTTATCTATGTCCTATGTAAATATAAGATATTGTTTTTTTTAAATATTATATTAATTTTTATGCTAAACATATTTTTTATGTATTATAATATGATAAAATAATTATTTTAACATATCGTAATATAAAAAGAAAAAAAATTTACACATAAAAATTATTGCAATATTAAAACGATAACTTTTTATGTTTCGTGACGGAAGAAACCACTACCTTCTCGCGGTTTCTGTTGAGCAATAATGTGTATGTCATTTATTTAAAAAAAGAAATACAGAACTGCTAATATTATTGCAAAAATAACTTCTTTGATCTTGTTATTTTACTATATTATATTTTAATTTGCTATTAAAAAATAACAACTTTTTCAGTCATAAATAATATAACATTTACTATTTAATTTAATTGTTCTTATGTTAGCAATAAGATATTTATGGAAAAAATGTACACGTTGGCCAAGAGTGGATTTTTGTTATTCGTTTATTATTTATATTCTTTTTATTTTTCTGTAATTTTTTTAAATTACTTTATATTTTTTATATACTATATAGCTATAGTTCGGGAAGAAAGAGACAACAGATTGTCTGCGCTCTTCTACCGCTAGCCGAATAGTGAGCGCACACGTACACGAATCTTTCTCTGTGTGCGTCATCCCCTCCATGCGTTGTGGTACCGCGACCCGAAACTGGCAGGCCTGCTCTAAAGTCCAAAACTAGATTGCGTTCCGATATTCACTGCAAGTACTCAATATTTATAGTGCACGTAACATATGCTATAGATTTTGAGCACTCGCAGTGAATATCGGAACGCACCCCCTAGTTGAGTTGGTTTGTCATCCGTCAAGCGTGGTCAAGCGGATCCAGGTGGCTGGGATCTCGTGTGGCTGTCACCGACGTCATTTGTTGTGATGCCCATCGCGTTGCGATGTTCTTCTTCGTACAGTTTGGCAGTGTGCTCTTTGGCGTATTTTTCCTGGTTTTGTTCGTGTCGCCGACTGACAGTTTCTCTTATGAGAACCTGCCCGCGGTTGCGATGGACTACAAGGTGCACATCGATGCTGGCAAGGAGGACTGTTATTTTCAATATGTAAATCCAGGCGCGACATTCTACGTCAGCTTTCAGGTATTATCGACTGGATATCCGCGAGAATTTCGAATGATAAAAAATCGGACATGAGTCTCGGAATGCGATTCGCTCGATTGACCATATGGTTGCACAAAGTTAGAGAAAACTTTCTCTCAGGATGTCTTTCTTCATGATTCGGAGAAAAGAAATTTACGATAGCTTATACGAGTCACGCATGTTTGCAAACTTTGCTCTATTTTATTTGTCTTGCTGTGAAAAATAATTATTTGATCGGGTCGATTTGATCAAGCTCACATTTGTTTTGTAGGAAATGTATGTTTGTACTTTTGTAATATAAGGTTGGAATTAATAATCTTGATTGTATATAAAGAATCATTTTATGTGACTAAGATATCAGCAAAATCTTTAAGAATTATATTTATCAAAAATTTCATATAAAGGCTTTAATAACAGAATAAACAGATTATAAAGGAAAGCATATGTTACATAGATGCAATATGACAGTATTAGCGAAAATAATGAATGTACTGATATATCAACATTAACATTGATTCAAACAGGTTATTTTGATTGTAGGTCTTGCGGGGTGGAGATGGAAAAGCTGGTTTTGCAGTAAGAAATCCAGAGGGGATTATAGTTTATCCTTATCAATGGCGTGCCAATGCTGACTATCAGGATCAATCATTAAATGGTGGTTATTACAGCGTATGCATTGACAATCAGTTTTCAAGATTTGCTGGAAAATTGGTTAATCTGTACATCACAGTGATTAGGTAAAACTCTTATAATTAATTTAACACAAATATATGATATATCAGAGTAATAGAAACATGATAAAACATCTATTATTTTTTATTTCATTATTAGGTATGATAAATGGCAGCAATATACACAGGAATTGGAAGAATTGAATCTTTCTGTTGAGAATTTTACGGTATGTATCATATAAGCTTCTCTAGGCATCACAATTAATAACTAATCTAATGTTATATTGTGATATATATTATATAGAGAATCGGCCAAAATTTGGACGCACTGGGAATAAGTGCAAAAAAGTTAAGGTTAATTGACAGAATAAATGACATTGTTTCTTCAACAAAAATCATTTATTGAAACATCAGGAGATAGTCACGTATATATATGTTATATATACACCGAGGCCGCGGTCTGATTCATACTCAAAGCGCTTATAAGCGTAATTTGTTTTTGTTTAATATTTGATAAACAAAAAGGAATAAAAATAAATGATACAAAGCGCTTTGAGCATGAATCGAACCGCGGTTCAAAATGCTATCATATATCTTTACGCGAGCCGACGAGATGTGAGCACTTAAGATTTTCGGATCTCGGCGATAAAATATACTCAATAAAAAAACAAGAAATATATTACTTTTGTTTTCTATAGAACTAAAGAAAGTTTTCTATAGAACTGTTTTTATCTAACTGATTGAATGACTGATGAATTAGACCGATTATACTACCTAGAGATTGATCTCAAAAATGAAAAACAATATTTCAAAGTATTACTGTATTGCAAATAACTTGAAATGTATTTCAGGAATTCTCTTGAAACTTTTGGAAATAGAATTAGTATAGGTATGATAAAAAAATCATATAGTTTACAAAAACGGCTTAAAAAATATCATAAAAATAGCATAAAAAAATATCATTCTTTACAGATCAAAGTAAACTGTACAAAACAAAAGTTATGTATGTGTGATATTTTTTGTTTTTAATATAAATTTATTTGTTGTTATCAATTAATTTTGACTCTGCATTTACTTCCAGCATCTAAATTTTTAATACACTATGGCTGGTACTGTATTAATATATATATTAATGTATTAATATATTTTATTACCATTATATTTTCTTGTATAAATAGTAAATATATATTGTTGTTAAGTAACATTCGAGTTTGACAAACACTTGTTTTAATTACACCCTGTATATCATATATATATTATATTATTATTATCTCTTTTTCTTTCAGGGTACAATCATAAATGTGGAGAAAAATATTAATGAGATGCTCCATACTCAACATTGGAGCAGGAGCAGAGAAGCAAGAGATTTGAATCTGCTATTGGATAATAATTCTTATGTGCAGACGTGGTCAATCGCGCAAGTGATTGTCATTACGTTGACAACTATGATCCAAGTATATTTTGTTAGAAAGCTGTTTGATGTGAAACCATCTGGACATTCGAAAACACGCATTTAATATTGATGCATTGCAGCCAATTATTTGCTCAATAAGAGCACCATTCAATACATGTTGTGATAAGCTTATTGCATTAATTGATTAATATCATAAGTTATATAGATAAAAGCATAATTATAATAAGCGTAAGCGACTTGATTAATGAATTTTTAATTGCTGTTTTGCACGTTTTATCGATTGATACCTTTATACGTTATTTTTATGCCATAAATTTATATGCAATGATTCTTTAGAATCTAAATATTGAAAATATGATGAGGTACAAAAAATTCATAAATTTTTACAACATTTCTTATGGATAATATAAATATATTTGGACGAAGATTAGTCTCAAATAAATGGAAACAAACTTCGCGAACAATTCACATCGAGAAGATTTTGTATTTTTTATTAACCCTTTGTGCTCGATGACTTTTTCGCTAGGAGAAGCTAGCCACTCGAGATGATTTTCTGAAGATTTGAAGAATTTTTTAAAGCAAAAATAAAATGAGAACAAGAAATCTTATTCCCGTCTGAAGGTGTATCATATTGCACTTTTTAGAAGGACACATAATAAGCTTCGGATTCCTTTCACGTATCGATATTGCCACTCAGGCTTCGAGGTTCAAATAAATCGAACATAAACAAACGTTGTCGCCTCTCACTCGTCACTCGAATTGCCACATCAAACCAAGTGGCGACTGGGAATCGTCTCTCGAGAGCAAAGGGTTAAAGTTATATTATTCACGCCAATGTTAAACTATTTTTGATAATTTTTTATAGAGAATTCTGTTTTAGAATATTTCCTTTTTTATTATCTATGAGTAAGAACCTAATATATTTAGAATATGAATTAAAAACACCTTTTATATAAGATTATTTTACAATTTGCATTTGTAAAAACTACATGTTCGATATTCATTACTAACTGATTTTATTCACTTTCGTTTTCAACTTTTCTAATTTCATACATTTTTATACTTGACCAAATCAAAGATATTTAAGAATAAAAAAATATATGAAATAACGTTTATATATATTGTATTTGTATAAAAATAATAAATGACAGATACTTTTTTACAACATTCTTTTTTTTACTTCCACGTCTTTACACTATATATGTAAAATATAAAATATATCATCTTTGTCGTGTCAGCTTTCTGTAACTTCAATATGCTACAATGAAAGATTTTAGAAAATCATTTTTCGCTTCGACAAGCAATATTACATTGGCACATAGTTAGAATATTTAATACTGAAATATCATAGAAATCACGTATGTATAAACAAATAATTTATTAACGATCACAACATCTGAATGATTCGAGCTTAGATCACATTTTAATTTTGTTAACGAATCCTTTAATTTTGTCTTGCTCTTCTTTGTTGTATTACACTATTGCTGAGTGCTAAAAGACGATGTCGTTGCTTCAGATTCCGCGCGCGTACATGTTCCGACGCAACCTCCTTTGTATGGTTCGCCGGAAACCATCCTTGCTCACCGTCTAATAATTTTTCACCATGATACCAACCATCTGCCATTTTTCTCAATACGTTTATCACATCTCCTAGAGAGAACAATAAATTTAGATAAATTTAGAATCATGATTTTCTCATTATGACATACTTTAATAGGAATATATAATTACTGAATTATTGAAGGCTGTGAAAGAGAAAATATTTTGAAGAATTTGTGGGAAGAAAAATGTATTTCTTTGAAGAAGAATTTTTCATTATTTTTGATTATATGAGATATTTTATAAACATTTAATTTGGATATTTATAAATTTTGATTTTATGAAATTTTGGAACAGATAATAAATTCTTATTAAGAAAATATTTTCTTTTTGAAATTTCTGTTTTTCTTAAAACCGCTTCTTAAAACTGTTTTATTGATAATATTTATTTGATATATGGAACGTTATCCATAAAATTGTGTAAACACACA
>JANQDE010000087.1:676456-711030 GCA_037157785.1 Cephalotes varians
CACACACACACACACACACACACACACGCACGCACGCACACACGCACGCACGCGCGCACACACACACACACACACACACATTATATACATATCACATATAACATATTACCTGGTTGTAACATCAGTTCATCTGGTTGATTTGGCGAATAAGGATACTTAGCCATCACTTGTGGGCAGTCCCAAGATTCATATAATGTTTCCCCAACTAAACCACGTTTAGAAGGCGAGACAGCTTCTAGCCATCTTTCTCGTTCCGTATTATTTTCACATGTCAATACGTATTCTATATGGCGCCCGCAATGGTTTTCCAGAAAAGTTAATATCATAGCGTTCCGTCCGGCGAATGGCGATTCTTCAGAAGCTGACTCTAGAGCCAGAAGATTCCGTTTACACGCGTCTATGACGGTATAGCATTCGTCATGAGCACTGCAAAGTATTTTATTTTATTTAAATTTCATTCTCATCAATATTCGAAAGAATTTATTCGAAAAAAGAATATATATATGATTTTTTTCGAAAATTAATTTTATCATTATTTGTTATCCTTCGGACCATACAATTTTTGTTTGAAACACTTTTCTCTAAAATATTTTTCTTTTTAAGATATTCAAGTATTACAATTTAAATACTTCACATTATACAAGTGTCCGTTAAATGGGGTAGGAGTCAATGTTGGGAGCATGAAAGAAGTCAAGGAGAACAAAAGAAAAAGTTTTATACCATTTTGCAGTTTTCGCAATAATTAACGAGTTATTAATTATTAAAATGGCTAAAAATAAGCCGAAACGTTTCAATTTTAGATTTTCGTTGATTAAAGATTTACTAATACTATATCTTTTTCTTACTCGGCCTATCTATTTATTTATGTCTTTTTCTCTTATAGTATACGTTATTATATTTTTTGACTAAACGTAATTATGTTAAATATCTTACTTAGATTTGAATTTCGTGACTAGAAGATAATCAGTGAGTAGCAGAAGATAAAGTGGTGTCTTAGTAAATTTCTTCCCGAATGTGAGCTTATATTCAGTATCCGTCTTTGTCGACAATTGTACGACTGAGCCACTTCTAACTAATTGCTTGCCTCTCAGCATGATTGGTTTAATTTTAGAGGTAAACTCCAATTTCCTGTGATTAAATACATATAACTTATTTCATGTAATACGTAAAAAAATAAATATATTAAGTAATAAGTAACAGTATACATACTTTGCCAAAGCTTCCATTTCAGCTTCCTGTACAGCAGCTCGCGCACCTTCGTTGCATTCAGCAACGACGTTGCTCAAAGTCGATAAAACTTTTTCCCAAGATACTCGGTCTGAATTTCCCATCGATAATTTGGAAAGAATAGCATCAGCTAATAAAGGTAATCTACGCAAAGTTTTTTTTTTTACTGGCGTTTTTTAATAATTTTTATATAAATTTTCGATTAATAACAATCACGAAATGCGAAATTCACATAATACTAAATAAATAAACTTCAATAAAATTTGAATTTAGTTAAAATAATTGATTTAATTGATTGATATACCTCGTAACACGCTGCATTGGTAGCATTAGAAAGGAATGCAGAGATAGATTTTGGCATGCTGGTCGCATCTCTATGCGTTTGACAGCCTCCAAGAATTTTACGCCTCTCCGATTTCTGCAATAGATTGAGCATAATAATTATATCTCAAACAATACGTTTATCAGTCTCAATCAAAAATATATTATCTACATTTTCTAAAAAATACAAATATAAAAAGTGATTTTATGGCATAGCTAATTATCTTACTTAAGTTCTTTCAAGGTTGTGTCAATGCTGACTTGATTCGAGCAATACGCCACATATGTGGCCTGACATTTTTCGGCGTGTTTTAGCAAGACTTCCGATAAGCCTGGTAACATCGGGTCTTCTCTCCATACAGTTTCTAGTTCAGCTAGGAACGTTTGCGACGCCGACAATACACTCGGCACGCCGCCGAACAATTTTTTTTTCTCAATCGGCGTTAGAATCTCATTTAGTGTATGATCATTGAGGAATTCGTTCTCTAAGACCCGAAGAGAATTTAAGTACGACGCTTCGGAAGTTAAAATCTCAAACTTCGCTTCTTGAATCTTCTTCTCTTCCGATGTTAGCTCCTCTAATAAATTTTTTTTTAAAATTTTTCTGATTCTATTTTTTTCATTCTCGATATACTTTATTACATATAAAAAATATTTCTATAATTAAATATACAATTTTTAACTTACGTAAGAGACCACTGTGCATCACTTGTGGAGTATGACACCAGAGCATTCTTTGCCCTGCTCTAGTAAGATCCGCTGCTGATTCTGTCTTCCACAGCATATCTTCTATCTGCAAATGGAAAATTATGTAGCAATATGTTGTTCAATTTTATAAATTATTATAAAACAAAGAAATTATTTGTTATATAGTTTTATAAATATTCCTTAAGAAATTTGAAAATTAAGAAATTTTTTTAATACATCATACAATAAAAAAGAATATAAAATAAAAAGAAAAATTAAAATTTTTATTATATTTTTTGAATAACTGTATAAATCGTAAAGAAAATAAGATCAATAAGAAAAATTTCATTATGTTATAGTATAAAGAATATACAATATTAACATATTTCACTTATAAAAATCATCAATAAAAATATCAGTTTTCTAAAATGCATTTTATTAAAAAACCATCCTGAGAACATTTAGTAAAAACAATCTATTTAGATAAGTTTTTTAGGAGAACTCGTATATAAAGCATGACTAATGTAATAACATTACCTCCTCATAGCCTTCGGAATCCGATTCGAAAGCAACACGAGCCACCGCGGCCGCATAAAACTGGTAGAGAGGCTCCTGATCGGCGAGTACGCTGTAATGATCTAACAATAAAACAATAACATATTGTCAATGCAGCTGATTCTCATGCAAGCAATGTCAAGCATTGGCGTATATGGTTTGTAAATTCTGATGTGTACGTTAATTAGGAGGAGGTAACATTAGAGTCTCGTGAAAGTATACGCTTTTTACGCATCGGTGTAGCAAGTAATATTCTTGTGTGTGAGAATATTCTGAAAATTGTAGAGCAAAAACTCTCTTTGGCTTATGATGAGAATTGAATTTAGTCTGTGTCTGGTAAAATCAGATCGCTCTCGCAGAGCCAATAAAACTCCTTCGCGGGTATTTGTAATATCTAATTTATTGTTTAGAGAAGTTTAAAACAAATTAACTTATTCTGCATTATTATTCTTAGAGATTTTCTTAGCCTAATGTCTGTAATAATGTTTCTGTTTTAAAAATATTATTACATATTTATTTAATTTAGAATAGCATATTTGTTTTATAGAATTCAATATTATATTATGTACACCTTGAAACATCCCAAAGAAGAGAAAAATAATTCGGAAATCATCGAGACTCACCATCGGCGCCGATTGAAGTTCTCGAGGAGTCATCACTTCCCATGTACTGGCTATTGGTATAAATCGCCTCCTTGATTATGCCGTTGTCGCGAATGCCATCGTTTCTATCATTCTCGAGATAGAAAGTCGGTGGACCAATGACGCTTTTTCGGCTAAAGTGCTTCAACCGGAAATTGAAATACTTTCCGGCATCGGCGTGAGGCTCATTGATGGAATGTTCTTTATCATCGAAACCGGATTCATTGACGGATGTCCGCCGTCTGATTCTGCCTAGGCTGCCCTTGGTGATACTCCAGGTTCTACGCAACATCTTTATCCGTCTGCCCAAGGTCTGAGTTAGACTAGCCTCTCTTGGCGGCGGTGGAGTCGGTCTCGTAGGGCATTCCAGATAAGTATCAGTCACGCAATCATCGCACGGCTGTCGCGAAATGTCCATTTCTGTTTCCGAATCACTGCTAAGGTCATCAGGTTGGCAGGAATACAAACTCTCGTATGTACTGTCGTCGGAAATGTTGTCTGATAAAGAGAAAGTCCGATCAAAGCAATTCGGAAGTTATCGAGTTATTATGAAGATGTTATATTCGTAACCCATTCTTCGTTCTTTTTTTAACTCTGGACGTAGAGAGAAAGCATGATACATGATCTCTATATGATATTATAGAAAAAATCTTCAAGATATAAATTAATATATATATTAGATCTGTCCATTCATATGTTTAATATTTTGCTCACCTGCATTTGAAAATTTATGCAAAAAAGTGAACCTGAATTTTTTTCTGATTTTTTGAAAGTTATACAAGTCGCTGTTGTCATCTGAAACCAAAAGTTGAAAACAATCGAAATTTTAATTTTTTTTAAACATAGTTTGTATAGTTTATGTAGCTTTTATATGTCCGAAATTGTTACTAGTATCTTAATAAGTACTCATGATTTTTTTAGAGCCTTGAAAAAGACGAGAAATCAATTTGAAATCGGTCAAAGTTGAAATTTATGTCATAAAAAATAAAAAAATTAAAAAATCAATTTCTGATAAATATTTTTGAAAATAATTTTTGGCAGAAATTTTGCATGATTTGAAGATTACTCATGAATTTTTTTAGATTTTTTTCATAATAAGTAGATAGCCCAACAGTTACATTTATAAAATTAAAATTAAAATTTTTCTTAATTTTCGCTAATATTTCAACATAAATATTTGATTTTAAGCAAATTTTGAGATGTGGACTACTACATAGTGATATTGAATTTAATATTGCAAGGGTAGGAAAACTTATTTTTAATAGAACATATTTCATTTATTAATATACAATATTAATGAATCGTATCTGAAACAAACCAAATAATAAAAATAATTTCGGACAATTCATATAAAAGAAATATATGTAAGAAAAATATAGCAAAAGTTAAATTGTTCAAAATTATACATTTATTTTAGTCTCTCCACTAAAACTCTTTTAGAGCTACAGAGAGTTTCTTCTATGCTTATAACTTGAAATAAGTTCAGTTATTGACTTTCATTGTATGTCACGGAACAATTATAGGTATCAGCAAGAGCAATGTTCCGCTATATTGTTAACAATTTTTAGATTTTTTTATAATCGTTAAAACTTCCATATAATCTTTCTCTTTCTCACTCAACTGATTCATTGTCCAAGAAATTTAAATATCTAAATATAAAAAAATATATTAAAGAAACAAATTTTTGAATTAGAATTTAGAATATTTTATCTATTATCTATTATCTATTAGAATTTATATTACCTTATAAGTTTAAGTCATATGCAAAATTTCTACCAAGAAATTTCAAAAATATTTAACAGAAATTGATTTTTTAATTCTTTCAGTCATTTCATGACATCATTTTTTATGACATTATAAACTTCAACTTTGACCGGTTCCAAAATTGACTTTTCGTCTTTTTTAAGGCTCTAAAAAAATTATGAGCATTTATTAAGATACTAGTAAAAATTTCGGATATATAAAAGCTATATAAACTATGTTAAAAAAAATTAAAATTTCGATTGAATTCAACTTTTGGATTCAGAGCGACCTGTACAACACCTCTAAAAAAAATTCAAGTTCACTTTTTGCATGAATTTTCGAATGCCAGGTGAGCAAAAAAAAATTAAACATAAGTGTTCAGAATGGACAGATCTATATGTATGTACACACATACACACACACGCGCGCGTGCGCACAGTGTATCCATTTTAATTACTCCAACAATATTTCAAAAAATACAGAAGATACAAAAAACGTTTCAGACGAAAATTGTATGATTTGAAGAGGAACAAATAATGATACAATCAATTTTTCGAAAAAATTAATTTTATAAGGTGACAAAAAAAATTATCATTATTTTTTAAAATTTAGAATTGTATGATTTGTTTACAAAATATGATCTTCTAATTATTCTGCATACACAAGTATTAAAGTCGAAAAATCAATAGTTTAGATATATTTTATATTTTATTCTAATACATTTTATATTATTTGTAATATGCAATTACATATGTTTTTCGATAACTTTATTTTAATATTTTTATATGTGCAAAATAATTAGATAAATTATATCACGTAAAAAAAATCATATAATTCTCAAGTCAAAAAGTATAATAACGCTTCTATGTATTATAAAAGAAAAAGACATAAATAAATAGATAGACCAATAAGAAAACGATATAGTATTACTAAATCTTTAATCCGAGAATCTAAAAATGAGAATCTAAATGTTTCGGCTTACTTAGCCATCATCAGCCATCAGTTATAATAATTTTAAATCTACATAATGTAAACAAAATAAACAATTTAACAGTCATAAATGTAATTTCGATAAATAAGCTTTTCTAAAAAATAACTGTTAAACTAATTATAAATCTCAATGTATTAACATTTCAAAAATTATTTTGAGTTCATAACGGTTTTTGAGGTCCTAAAATAAAACTAATAAAAAACCGAGTGAGAGAAATAGAAAAAAAGTAATGTTTAAATAAACTAAAGATGAAGGAGGAAGTTATTAGGTGACTTACAATAAAGCAAGAATGTAACCGAGATTTCTATCATAAGCGAGCGATGTAATAGCGTCCATTTCGCATGGCATTTAAAACGTAAGTATATTCTTTTCTTGCTTGTTTATTGCTTGTTTATGGCCTATCTATTTATTTAAGTTTTTTTCATATAATTGTATTTAAAAAAAAGAAGATGATTTTCATGATCTTAAAAAATCGAAAATTTTTTCGATAATTGATTTTATCATTACTTATCTTCTTTTAGACAATACAACTTTCGTCTGAAATATTTTTCACATTTTGTATCTTCCATATTTTTCAAGATATTTATCTGGACAATTCAAACGGGACACGCTGTACATCCTAATCTAACGTAACATTTAAGTGACTATTTTATAATCAATTAATGTATAAATGTTGCAAAAAACACATTCTTTCTTAAAATATATAAACATATCCTGATATTGCGAAGAATTAAATCATAATATAATAATATCTTATAATAATAGTATATAATAATAATAATAATAATAACAATAATAATAATAATAATAATAATAATAATAATAGTGATATCCAATAAATAATTTATTTTTTAAACATTAGACTGTTGTAAACAGGGCTGTGTTTAAAATTTCCGCATTGCAATAGTTTTTATGCTTTTCGAGCGTTTCAATCTATCCCGCCCAAAGCGGCAATCTTAAGTTACTGTCAATGACAGTCGCAATCTATCGTTTCAACAATTTACAAAATCGTGCTTGTTTAAATTATCTAATTTCTTTATGTTTTTTAAAACTATAGTTTTAAAACTATATATAGCCTTTGGCGTTTCGGTACTCTAGAACTCTCAAAAATCCTCAAAAATGTCACAGTAAATAAAATGAGAATGTCATTCATCGAATGTTTGTTGATAATGTCTATTAAGCTGACACAGCCATTTTAGCACAATCAAATAAAACATACATTGAAATTAATTTTTTTGCTCTAGTCCCGATTTTTTGCTACAGTCAATTTTGCAAGAAAATAAGCTTAAAATTGAAGTTAGCATAGTCTTTCAGAAAAAAATAAGTACGTATTTTTCAAGAACTATTTTTTTGTTTTATTCCCGATATTTTTGCTCCATTCGATTCGCAAGAAAAAATGGTTGTGTTAACTCAAAATTGAAATAGTACAACTATTCAGAAAAAAAGCAATAAATTAAAAAATAAGTATTTTTGCAGAGCTATTTTTTTGTTTTATTTCCGATTTTTTTTGCTTCAATGAATCTTCATATGAAACAGCTTGGCTTAAGGCTGTGCTTAAGGTTGAAGCATTATTTTTTTCAAATCGGCTGGAGCAAATAAATAGAGCAAAAAGAATAGCAAAAAAATAGTTTCTTAATTTCTGTATATGTTTTATTCAATTGTGCTAAAATGGCTGTGCCAAGTTAAGATGTTTGTTGATACATGAATTCATGTGTTTCTTAGTTAATAAAATGCGAGGGAAATGCTATAAGGAAATAAAAACGTAAACATAAACGTAACGTCAAACAATATCGATTGAAAATTCTTTCTTTCTTTTCATTTTTCAGCCGTTTTCGCGTGATCTAAATATCCTCTTCACAGATACTTTTGTGTAACACGTTTCCTAATTCACATTCTCGTCAAAGATATAAAAGCGCATTTTTTCTTGCTTAGATGTATAAACATTTTGATATCATGAAAAATAGAATTGTCTTATTGATAATTTAAATTTTTTCTTAAACATCCTTGGGTTGTTGCGAGAATATTCGAAAAATAGTGGATTAGGCCAGAGAGACAGTGCCATTCGTTGAACGTTCTTACACTTAATACGTGTCATCAATTTACATGTGTCTAGACGAAAAAAAAAATTAAAGTTAATCTACATTGATAGAAATGGATATTCAATCAATATAACGCGAGAATGAAAGAAATATTAGATATTAAGCGAAAATCTCCGCGATTAATAATTCTTTCTATCTTTTTGATCGCGTTACTAAGGTACCCCGCGCAGGTACCTTCGTGCACATAACAAGACGTCTCCTGGATGTCCACATTCTCGTCGAGGCTGACAACGCGCAACTGCACCAGGCCTTGAGTTCTCCGTGGCAGAATATCGCCTCGGCTTGCCGATTTCCATTCCCCGGTCTTTTGCGTCTCGCTGCCGATGAGAAGTATCGATCCGCCACCCAGGCTGACGGCCACTTGAAATCATCCGGTTTCAAGGTCAGATTCCAAGACGCCAAGTCGAGCAAAAGCCGAGGAACCCAAAGGCACGCGCGCTCTCGCCCACGCGCGCTGGACCTCGAACATGAACGGGGGAACGCGAGAAGGTACAAGGAGTCAACGCGATAAGGACAAACACGCGTGAGGTGAGTCAAATATGGCCGTGGAAGGCGAAATCACACGATCGGATTTTCCATCGCGATGGAATTTCGTGTTCGTCGACGATGACAACTTTCGTTTTTACCGAGTCGGCCGACAATCGACAATTTTATGTAACGTACGTGCCGAATACATCGAAATATTCAAACGCGAAAATATCACGGATAAATGAAGAATTATTCATTATCGTGAATGACGAATGCGAATTCAAACTAGCTTTTCTGAGAGAAAAAGAGAATGTAATTTACTGCGACCTTCTTCGATCTCGCGGAAGAAAGTAGAAACTCTGATTATTCTCTCGCGCTGCTTCCTTCCCGGTAAACAATTTTTCGTGTAAGAATATTGTATAAACATGTATAATTATATACGAAAAATATCCATATATGTTCATATATCCTTCTTTCTCTTGTAAAATTACTGTTTACAAAATAATAATAATAAGAAAACATAAAAAATAATTAAAAAAATAATTTTTGCAGTTTCTTTTACAAAAAGTCAAATTAAAAAAATAAAAATTGCTCATATATTTATACATTATAATGATTTATATATATAATTATATATAAGCAATTTTTTCTTATTTCTTCAAACTTGATTTTTTGTAAAAGAAACAATGTAAAAATTGTCTTTTATATTTCTTCATCATTATTATTATTTTTCTTGTATCAAACAGTAATTTTACTAAAGAAAGAAGATACTTTATTATGAACATATTTTATATATAATTATATATGTTTATATGTATTTATATACATTATTTTGTAATTATTTATGTTTATATATATTTATATATTATATATATTTATATATTCTTATATGAAAAATTTTTTACCAGGTTGAGATCATTATTTGTGCTAAAATGAAATAGAAGTTTTGCTGAATTAATTCATCAACATTTGATTTGTTTTTAAAGAAGCTAGAGACAAGATAAAAAAGATAAAAAGGATAACATAAAGATAAAACTATGTTGTGTGAAGTGTACACAACATATAAATACATTTCATCGGACTGACAGAATGTAACAAAATTATCGTGCAATTGTGATGGAATTGGAATAAAGTGGTAATTAATCGAATTTGAGAAAAGGTCTAAAGAGCATAACTGAGCATAGAGAACAATTAGGAGAGGCGCGATTAACTTAATTATGATAGCGATTTCTTATCTGTGGTGATCATAGCTCGATAAATCAAGGACGTTTGCGAAGGAAGTTTCGCGACAACTAGCCGCCATTGTTCTGCAATTTGGAGAACATTCGAAATTTGATGAAATCCGGCGCGCGCGAGAACGAGCGGGCCTCTCTCGTTCTCTTACCTTGCGTGTTGGGTCGTCGAATCTTCAGTGTTTCTCTCATTTCCACATCTCATAACGGTGCACAGCTCGAGTGAGACGAACGTAAACGCGAGACGCGTTCGCAACCGATCGCCCGTACTTCGCAGACGTTTTCGCGCGACGAAGGAAAAAATCTTCTTCTCCCGTGAAGAATTGGTTTCTTTCGAGCGACGACGCTATCCGGCCGATTTTCTTATTGCGAGAGAACCGCGAGAGAAGCGACCATACAGCTCGCGGCTCGGCCGTGACTGACAATGAGAGCGCGCAATTGGCGCTTTCACTTCGCGCGCTGATTTCTTAAGGAGCTCTCACACGGTCTCTTTAAGGCGACTCTCACACGATGATAGAAGACTAAAGCAGTCCGACAATTTAGACCTATGTTAAAACACTTTCAGCGATTTTCTAGAGAATTCTGAAAATACAGAGATGTCATTCGATAAATATAGAAAACGATGACAAAAATTTTTTCTATTGTAGACGCACATACTATTTAAATCATTAATATTTTCCCTTACAAATATTATCGATGATGCACATATTCGAATACCAGCTGATCATACTGTGAGAATAAAAATAAAAATTTAAAATTGAAAGTGAC
The DNA here is from genome assembly GCA_037157785.1 of Cephalotes varians. Taxonomy (NCBI): domain Eukaryota; kingdom Metazoa; phylum Arthropoda; class Insecta; order Hymenoptera; family Formicidae; genus Cephalotes; species Cephalotes varians. The sequence continues at coordinate 687,189 of JANQDE010000087.1, forward strand.
ATTGTACATTTTAAACAATTTTTGAAAAATTTCTTTTATGTATTTTGCATTAAATATATTTTGCAAAGTAGACTTATTATCTTTAATCATCATAATAATTTAATCATCATTTTTGAGCATCGAATCTCTTATGAACGAAAAAATCTTTATGGATATTTTTTTTAAGAATATGACTCTTTTTTAAGATCTTCACTCGCTTATAATGCAACTATCAAAATATTTTTAAAGAAACGTTTACGATCAATAATTTATGCTTAATTAATTATTGAATATAATAATAAAAAATCTATAGATAAAAATAATATAATATTGACAATTTTATTCTTAATAATAATCCGGATAAACAGATAATGCTAATAACAGTTTTATCGATATTTATGTGACAGAGTGCCTATGCAAAATTGCTTTAATCGTGTGAAGACTCCTTTAAAGATAGGTATCTACTCTTGGCGAAATAAGTTTATACTGTCAACTACTGTGCGTTTCGTGAGAAACCTCAAACATTTCTATGAAGACTAATGAAATCTTATTTTTCATAGAAATCTCAGTTTATGAAAATTCACTGAGTAAAAATTTTTTTTTCTTCTTATAACAACCCGGTAAAAAATTTTTTATGTAAAAATATATATAAATATATAAAAATATATATAAATAGATATATATATATATGCAATATAAAAATATAATATAAATATATATATAAACATATATAATTATATATGAAATACGTTTATATATCTTTTTTTGTAAAATTATTATTTGATACAAGAAAGATAATAATACTGAGAAAACACAAAAAATAATTAAAAAGATAATTTTTGCATTGTTTCTTTCACAAAAAGTCAAATTAAAAAATGAGAAAAATTTGCTCATATATAATTATATATAAGAATTTATATAACTATATATAAGCAATTTTTTTTATTTCTTTAAACTTGACTTTTTATAAAACAATTATCCTTTTAATTATTTTTTATATTTTCTCAAAATTATAATTATTTTTTTTTTTTTTKTGTGTCAATAGTAATTTTACAAAAAAAAGAAGACTATATGAAAACATATGGATATATTTTGAATATAATTATATATGTTTATATATATAATATTATTAACTTGTCATTGCTTCGTTTTCGCATCACGCCTTGAATCTCAAATTAATAGCTTCTAGGTTTCTAGCTCGTATCAATCTCGCGTACACTTAAGCCGTCCTTCAATTTTTGCGTGTAAATTACCATTTATCGCTTCACACATCTTGCACATCTCTTAGTTCTTTCGCGAATAAAACGTATTTCGCGTATTATAACGGACAGCTTATAACAGCTTTCTCTATTGAACCATCGATGGCTCATATGGCGATCACATATGCGAGGAGGAGAAAAAAGGCAATTACGCACGAATGTACATGTGCGTTACGTGATTACGTCTGTCGTCGATCGTCGCAGAAACATATGTGGCGAACAAATAACTTTTACACTTACGCGACTGTGCGATCATCCTTACTGATATCACAGTACAATGCTGTATCATCGTTTTCGCAAAATTGAATTGGCGCCTTCAGTATTTTTATTCATAAATCCGCTCGTCATTCTATTTCGAACTAGATTCAATTAAATCGAACTCTTATTTGATAAATTATACACGTTATCGTTAAAATTTAAAATGTTATTAAATGTCTTTTTAGATGACTAACCGCGTTAACACGAAGACGATATTCATGTATTAATTAATGAATTACAATTGGAAATGGTCTTCTTTCTTTATGAAATTATGTTATTCATATCTCGGTCGATATTATTATTATTATAAATGATTAAACTTCAAAATTAGGTATTACAGTACAAATTGTTGAATTCTCGAGTTCTCAAGAACTTTTAAGTTCTTTCAATTAAATATCAAATATGGAGTTAAAAAAGTTAAAAAGTTTTCCTGATATCTTACTCTTAACAAAAGTTAAGAATAAGATATCAATCTCTATCTTGATAATTAATGATAATTAAAACAAATATACAGAGAAAATAGAAAAAACATACATACAAGACAGAGAACATAGAATATCAATTTTTAAATTAATATTATTCTGATACAAATGCATATTTAGATTTCTAATAAACGCAGAACTCTTGAGCAACATATTAGCTATAATAATGAAAGTCTCCAATTTTAAGTCCAACTTCATTAGTAATTACAAAAAATAGTAATTACAAAAAAGTAAAAAGTGAGAAAATGAGAGAGTTAAAAAACGGAATATAATATGGAATACCAGTCACACATACAAATTTGAATAACAATAATAAATAACACAAAAAATGAAGTGTAAATTTGTTTCTTTTATGTAAACTGATCAAAATACAATTAAAAATCATGTCTTGTACAATGTAGCACATAAAATTACATCATAAACATGGACAATAAAATCAAATCCTAATTCGTTAAATTATTATGTAAAATAAATATTAACATCAAAAATATTCTCTATTATTTATAAAAAGAACAAAAATGTTATATTCTCTATTCTTTATTCCATAATAATTTTATTCGATCATGTGGCACTCAAACATCGAGTTTTTTTTGTATCCAGCCTTTTCCAAATGATATAAAACTGTTTTATGGTCAATGTTAATTCCTTACCGATATCATGATATTATATCACTGCTAATGTACCGGTCTTACTCAACTTTTTCTATCGATTTTTTCAGTGATTGATCGACCAGAACGAAATGCAGCTTTGACATCAAAATGTCCAGGCTGAAAACGTTTGAACTAACTTTGTGTCACTATTGATACTGCATCGTGTCCATCACAACATAAACATTACAAATTTTTTTAGCAAGCTAAGTCGCATTCTTCCCTTTTTTGTAATAAAATTTCAAAATATATCGATTTTTTTAAATTTTCACTTATTTTCAAGACGCAATAACTTTTTGACTGAACAAACAAGTATTACAACTTTTTTTATAAATTACTCTATGATATGTCACCTTTCAAATGCACGCAATATTGCCAGATCCGATTAATATCATCAGAGTTATGCGATCCTAAAATCTACCGGGAGAAGAAATTTTTTCTCCAACAATATTATTCATGTAACATTATTAAAAGCATCTATGTAACATAAATTAAATAACTTTGTTTCACAGTTTGTAAGAACACTTTTTAGATAGTGCTATCAAACAGCAACAAAAATAAGTAAATGCTTATATTAGAGAAATTCGTTGTCACTGAGTTCACTGTTTGATATGGCATGTTTGATAACAATTACAATTTTTAGATTATCACTAGAATGCAATGCTTTGTTTAAAAAATAAGCCTGTATTCCATATTAATAACCTATTCCATATTCGCTATCTAACAATATATAATACAATATTGTAGAATTAAAAAACTTGTCAACCTTTTTTAATTTTTGTATTATTTAAATTTATGAATGTATATAGTTATTTATATATAACTACTTATAATGTAACATGTAATTATTTCTACGTAGAATAAAAAAATGAGACTAGAATGCAGAAGTTTAAAAAAAGTAATTTCATAATATAATAATTATGCACTTATATAGTTAGCACTAATATAATAATTAGCATTAATATAATAATTTAAAAAAATGAGTAATCTTTATCTACATTGTTATTTAAAAAATTATCTTGTTGCGATTTTTATGGATTACTTACTGTATTTTTTATCGCCAAAGCAGTAATCATACATAATTGTCATAACTTTCTAATTTCTAATTTCATTGACTAGAATTTCCCTCCAATATTTTCAAGTTTCAGTTTATCAATTTTCGCAAGATAATTGATAAAAATCATCATCAGGTCAAGTATCATTTTCTTTAGTTCGTGTTCTTCACGCATAGCTGCGTACACATTCTAATCATGTGCAACGGAACTCGGAAATAATAAAGAATAGGTGCTTTGTCGTGACCTCGACCTCGTGCAGCCTTGTCTTTCTATTAAAGGAGGTATACACGTCAAGTCACAATTAAATCGCTCATTGTCCTTCGAATACGATATTCGTCGCGAACAAACATGATTGCGGATTACAACGTCTTTGCTTGTTGCCTTGTTGCACAAAGTCGTAGAACTACACACGCGTCCGCGGCTGTGACACTGTCGAGACACATATGTATATACTATAATTCTTAATGCAGAACTTGTTCAGAGTGGAGTAATTTCTGGCATATATATTAATTCCCGGTGCCAATCCGAGTTTGGGAAGCCCAGATGTGGAGACTCATTGATCAATATTTTGAAACATCGGTATTGTCAAGACTTTTTCAGGTATAATTATGGACTTGCACTAAAAACATTGCCGGAACACACACACACACACACACACACACACACACACACACACACACACGCACGCACGCACGCACGCACGCACACGCACACACACACACACGCACGCACGCACACACACACGCACGCACACGCACACGCACACGAGCAATGTTGAAAGAATAATACGAATTATCGAAATATAGTTTAAAGAGCACATCCATAGTATAGAAAAATCACTGAATAGTTCCGTGCACATGCAAACGCTTGTGCAAATGCGTTTATAAATGTCAAGAGAGAAAAAAGGGGAATGGAAAGAGAGAAAGAAACGGAGAAAAAAACAGAGATAATTATATAACTTATATAATAGTTTATCTTAGTAGCGTGTCTATTTTTGCTGTCTGCCATCAGATTGCCGGCAGACTAATGTTTTGTAAGTGACATTACAGACCTAGATAGAAAATCTGAAGAGACAAATTTTGAGTAGAGTCTGTTATAAATTTCAGATGCCAATAAATTTCACAGAAAATCTGTAATATGCTGACGATGTCGGCAAACTGCTGCTAGAAATCTGATAGAACTTGTTGACATTCTAAACCAGCAGATTGATGACAGAAATCAAACAGAATCTATTGTAACAAAATCTAACGGCAGAACTGGTGGCAGAAACCGAATCTCTTATTGAATATTTCCAAGATTGCCGCTGAGTAGTGTTCATTGGTGTCTATTTCTCATTTATTTAAAATTTGTCGGGGTCTCTGACTATCTATAATTGAAATCTATGGAAGCTGAGGCATGTCATAATTATTTCTACATTCTTTTATGCACTTTTAGTGCGAAATGATGTGTTTTTGCACTAAGAAAGCTAATAAGCATGGTAGTTAAAAAATGATCGCTGATGTTAATACAGAGAAGAAGGGCTTTCTTCAGAATATATTCTCAAAAACTAATATGCTTTAATGTAAAATATATTAATTTCTGTTAATAAAATTCCAAATTACTTAATTTTTATTTATTATGTTTAAAATTATTATTTTAAAAATAAATAAAATAGAAAAAGGTCATTTTTGAAAATTTTTCAGTAGCAATGACATCACAATTTAAATGTCTATAAAAGCAGCAAAGTCTGCTCGATTTCTGCTGCCAATCTGTCGTCAGGTTCTGTCATCGAACGACATCATGTTTTGCTTATTGAGATTTTAATTGAATTATGTATATAAATGATTTCGAAAAGATTACTTATATCTCCCAGTAAGCAAAATGTTAGAATGTCGACAAACTGGCAGCAGATTTGGTTAGATAAAATATCAGCAGATTATCAATTATAGTCCTCGAGTTTGTTTCTGTTTTGTCGATAAAACCTGTTACATAATAAGACAGCAGAGTGACAAGATCAAGAGTGACAGAAATCAAGCAACAGGTTTTGAGAAATAAATAATCTTATCGAAATCATTTATATACACAATTAAAATCTCAATAACCAAATAGAATGCGATGCCATTCGGTCACATTATTACACAGAAAAAAAAAGATTAGTTGCAGCAGCAGGAATATGTGATAACTAAATGTGTGTAACTTACAATTAAAATTTGGTTATTATATACAGATGGATTTTTGCTATTGCAATTCTAATTTTTTTCTATCTTTTTTTTTCGTGCACTTATGTAATAAAATGAAATAAAATAAAATCACTCCACTCACATTTTCCCGCGAACGTCATTCGACATTATGGTAATAGTGGACTTTAATTAATGAACGCGCTGTAATTTAAAATGAGCATTGCGGTGTTCCTCTCTGAAAGAACAAGCCTCATGCGAAAATCTTATTCATCGATGCGAGTTACGCACTTACGTACACGCAATTTGCAAAATGCTAACGGCGAGATCCCTTCAAGGAGAAACATCCGTATATTACGTATTTATGGCACGCGCCGTTTACTTGACAGCAAAATTATTTTCTACGGTACTTACCGGTTACGTGGGTCATCCGTGTCGTCTTGATGCTTCTACGAGATCTCCTGGATCGTTGTTTCCTGATATTCCGCGACCACCGTTGAGCAAGTTTCTTCTTACTTGATGCCATTTGTCCTTCGATCCCTCTTCCGCTGAAATTTTATCCTATGTATTGATTGCAGTCGTATCGAATATTATGCCGTTATAATTATATTGTTATAACGGTATTCAATAATTTCAAGTTTTTATTGTGCTTGTTAGTGATATAATTAAAGTACGACAACATCGTATTAATCATATTAAACGCTTGTTCATCATCGGGCGGAATGTAGTGATAACGATATTTAACATGATGTCGTTTTTAATTGTGTCGTTATCGTGGTTATCATGGCGATGTTCTCCGTAATGTTTTTGAAACTTGCGGCGAACGATTCGTCATATGTATTAACCACGCGGGTTTAATAATGATTAATCGCTTTCGACCGAGGTGAAAGCAATTAGCCACACTGTTTTCAATTCCGCTCCGTTATCGCTGTAACAAAGCCGCGGAAAAAATGTGTGTACCTTCAAAGCAAGCTTTATCGTGCGTGCGACAAGCGAATTCCTCTCGTGACGTCACGATACTTGCCATCGCCCGGCGCGTTATTCATAATCAGACAGAAAAAGCTAACTTATTTTTTAAAGATACATCTCGTTTGCTATAATTATGCTACGATTCGAACATCATACTTCGTGATGTTTTCAAGTAAATTTCGAAGTTAAATGTCTCTCATCACCTTTTATTTCTTGTCAAGATAAAATATTGTTCACATCTTCCCCTTTGTGAATTTTCCCATTGTTCTCTCATTCTCACGCTTACCATGGATTAGTCTGACAAGGACAGCGCGAAGCGTATGAAGTCTCTTCCAGGTCCTCCCATTCGGATTCCTTGCCGTTCATCGAGGTCAATCCTAAGACAGAGCCGGATGTGGAGCCGACGTAAAGGCTATTGATACGTTCTTCACCGGTCGACAGGCCAACATCGTCATACACACCCATCTTGTCCCGCTCCTTTTCGCCCAGATGGCTTTCGCAGTCCACGCTATAATATTCATTGTTCATCGTCGAGAAATACTGATCATCGTTTGCTGTTGGAGAAAAACGCGACGGCATCTCCGCCACGTGACTCTTAGACGTCGCTCGCAATTCCACAGGCGACACCTTGCACGACACTTCGTCGCCAGTTTTCGGAATCAGATAATCACTCTTATCGACTTTCAAACTGTCTTGCTTTAAACTAGGCGGCATCACATCGTCGTAAATCTCTTCGCAATCCTTAGCGTCAACGACGGATGCCTCAGTCTCAAGACAAGTGGTTGGCGGACCCACGTCGTCGTAGTCAGATTCCTGATAAGAGATTTATCATCATGCATTCTTTTTATAATTTAAAGAAACAAGCGATTTATGTTACAGTTGCACGAATGGATATTTGCATCGACAACATCGTCGTTAATTTTTCATGTAAAAAAACGGCGTGTGCGCATATATGGTTCTAAAAGTGAAATTTGAGAAGTGAATTGAATTACGCATCGTTCGTGATACTCTATTTTCGTCATTAATTTGCAAGCGTGCAGATATCGCGCGATGTGAATCGATTATTCGACATTCCGTTTCACCTTCGCTGACGGTTGCTAATTTAACGCACTACGTGCAAATGCCAATTTAGCAATCGCGCAAAAATTCGCGCATTGATATTTGCGAATATTATTTCGCTCAAAAATACATAATAATAATTATAATTAAGTTAAAGTCTTTTTTTCGCTACATTACTTGCATTAATTTTCAAATCCATTTCTAGATATTTTCTTGATTCTAATATTTTTGGACAGCAACGTTACACGCAAATGTTATGTCTTAACTGCTCCGTCTAAATAAATAGAATTCCTTCTCATTGTATAAATCGTTAAATTTCTAAAACTATCGCACCGAAAATTTCTTACAAAAAATTTATCTTTGAAATGCTTACATGTCGCTTCGTTATTCACATAAAGTAAACTCGAAGAAATTAATTTCCATTCTGTTGAAATTTGCGCTAACAAAATTTCTAAGCATGATAATTTGTACCACTTGAGCGACGAAGTTTGATGGTCCGACGTCGTCATATCCCTCGCTATCGGTGTCTTCACCGTCTTCTCTTGTAGCGATCGTGACGGGCTTATGATTTGGAAAAGTTGTCTTTGCTCCATGATTGCTCCACAGAAAACTGCAATTAGCCCGTGGCAGTACCACAGGTGCTGAAGATTCGCAAACCGGCTCATACGTTTCCTCCGGTGAATCGGCCTGATTCCCAGTCGCGATTTTCACCATCTGGCTAGGCTCCAAAACTTTCGCCGTTTGTGAGTTCCTTGAGAAGTCGCTTTGTATCTCCGTGTAGTTCGTTTGATCGCTTTTATCTGCAAGATTCGTCATCAGAATTTTAATATCGCTGTATGTAACCGGAAAAGCTACTTTGTGTGCCAAGAAAAATAACGTCTGCTTTCATATTTTATACAAGATCTCTCAAAACATATGAGAATAACTTTAAGAGTGAATTGGAGATATAAGAGTAAAAAAAGTTATAAATGTTAAATTTGTACTATTTAACTTTGTTTCTGAGTTACAGGCAGTTCTGTATTTTAATAATTCAAAATTATACTGAAATTACATTGTAAATTGAATAGTATAATTAATTTAATATTGATATCATTGTCAGCTATTTATTGTCAATATTTCATATCTCACTGACTTTATAAACATTTTCATAATATCCATAATATAATATGAAGTGTGTGTGTTTATAACAAGAGAAATATTGGAATATAAAATTACCTGTAAACAATTGTAATTTGCAAAACAAAGTCAAATAAGATAAACGTTTATTTCAATTTTTTTTTATTCTTGTGATCCCAGTTCACTTCTGACGACACAGAATGTTTTGAAACATTCGTCAAATTAGACATCATATCGTAAGGCATCTTAAAGACGTCTTTAGGATGTCATTGAAACATCGTAGAGCCTGACTGACGTATGCAGTATACCATATGTCCACGGTATACGACGTATGCATACTGCATATGGTATACTGCATACGTTTACATCAAGCCTTGTGCGTTAACTTACGATTTTGTCGGAAATAATTACGACAATCTTTGTGCTCAGGCCCTTATATCTCGATCTTGGACATAGGTGCTGTCTGGGATTATGCTAAAATTATTCTAAAGTTATATACTGATATTTCGCTGAAACTTTGTTAAAACTTTGCTGAAATTTTCTGAAACTGAAATTTCTGCGAAATAGTGAAATTTTTCTACCAAGGATTTTAATATATATCATAGTTGCTTTTTAAAAAAATTATACAATTTGCAATATGCAATATGTATACTTTTTTGAAAAACAACTATGTATTTTTTTATTATATTATGTAAAAGAAATCCATCAATAATTACCTTTTTAAAAAAAAGGCGCCAAGTACGCTCTTTTCAAAATCAAAACAGAACAATAATTTTACCTTTCAAAAAAACTGTCGTATATATACTTTCTACAAAAAAAAAAATGATATTAGGAAATGGCGCCAAGTGGAATTTAAGAAAGGACTATAAATACAATATATTAAAAAAATAAATACATAAAAATATAAACTATTAAAAACATTAAAATATTTAATAAAAAAATAACAAATTTAATCAAAATTAAAAAAATGTATTAAAAAAATACAAAAAAACTTGGCGCTGCTACATCTTAAGATACTAGCCGGTTCTACTTCGCAGACCTGTTATTCTTCTATGATACTCTTTTATTTTTCCATGATATTTAATTTTCTCTTTTAATATTTTTATAATAACTATTAATTTTTTGTATTATTAAAACTAGAATTATTATGTTATGCATTTGCTCAATGCTTTTAATTATCCGATTCAACGATATATATTCAAACAGTATAGATTCAAAAGCATAATTGCGTAAATCAAACCGAGCTTGAGCAAGGCGATATTTGCATAAATTCTTTCACGACTATCGAACTCGACAAAGAAATCTGACAATGTATCAAGAGAACGTACCTGCAACGCTTCCAACGGCTGATTGGTTTTGTCCAGTTTGCCTTACGTCGTCCACGACAGGCATTCTTGCGGTGACCTTGGGTTGCTCAATGTTTCCATTCTTGCATCGCTCGTCCTTTCTAACGAGTAGAGGCAACGTAGCGCATATCTGCTGATGAGTAATTACTATCTGCTCCAAATCCAATCCAAAGGAATTCTGAATCAGACCGGGATTCGTAGCAGACGCCACGTGAACGAAGTTCGTGGGCGATGAGATGATCACGCTCCTCAACTCATCTCTCGATAAGTTCCTAGTTTTGGCGTAAGAGTCCGAGATGCTTGAGAAGGACGCTGTTTGCAACGATCTCAGAGAACTCAATGAGTTGCTCAGAGCATGTTTCTTCTTCAGCTTCTTCTTCTTCTTCTTCGGCTGTTTCAAATGTCTCGGTACGTAGTGTAGCACATTTCTAGTGAAACGCCTTTTCTTCTTCTTATGCCACGACGATACGTCTTTCTTATTGCTCGTGACCGATGCCGCGTCCTGTTTCAAGTATCCCACGAAAGAATTCTCATACGTGTCCTTTCTTATCGCTAGATCATTTACGGATTGCGATTTCGTGATTGTCTTCGAAGGAATTGGAGAGTTTTTCTCAATTTTGTAAATATGTGCGATGGATTCGGATACTGTCTTGTCTGGGACTTCAAGATCGTGTGTAGATGCTATGTAGTCTGTTATACTAATCTTTTCGTAGTTGCTGGATGTATTAGAATCTCTTCTTTCAATTGAGCATTTTTCTTTTTCACATTGATTTTCAATAAGATTGGCATTAATGCGAGAATTTGTCTCTGTTTGTATATGTATTAAATCATCGTCAATGTCACTTTGAAAGTCCTTAACGTGAGATTCTTTTTTCGCAGATGGCCTTGTAGAAAATGGACTTTCTACAGTATTTTCTACGACGACTGTCGTATTTATTGGTGTCTGAATTTCCTTTCTAAGAATATTTTCGATATTGCATTTGATTCCGGAATCTGGTATTCTGGCACGAGTCGTTGATTGATTTTCTGTCTTCGTGGAAGAGAAGGCCAGACACTTGGAATAACTTTTCCACTGATGACTCGCTCCGGATTTCACCTAATGATGAAACAGATGTAATTAAACGGATGACTAATTGAATCGGTCGTTGTAAGTGTAGTCATAAAAGAGAAAGTTTTTAAAAAATTAGTTTTTAAAAAATTTTATTTTACAGTAATAATTAAACGGATGATTAACACAAACGAAAAGAGCCTTATTCAGTCAAAGGGGATCTTGGTGTGCAATAAATATTTTTACATGAATCTTACAAATTCATGCAATCTGCATGAATAAGGTTCTTTCTGCTTGTTTGTATTAAACCGCACATCGATTTTTAATTTTTAATAATAAGAATATAATTTAAATATTTCTATATGTTATTTTGTATGTGTATATTTTTCTCCTGAGTTCCTAATCTATGTTTTTAAAATATGTGATATAATTCTTCTCTAAAAAGAAATGTTAATTATTATAACTAATTAATGTTTGTTCTCTGTAATGATCGATTACATTGAATGCCGCTTGTATGATGAGAGATTTAGATAAAAATAGACAAAAATGAAATTATTTTTATAACACAAATTTTATATATATGTATATATTTTTTTTCTATCAAAAATTTTTTTTATTTGAAAACTATTACACTTCATAATTAATATATATCTATATATATAATATATATATATATATACATATTTAAAAAAATCAATTTTGATAGTAAAAAATTGAAAATATAGGACAGAATAACTTTTTACCTACAGAAATATATTTGCAGGAAAATGTTAAAATATATAATTATAGAATTCTGTAAAAATAAAGTTCTAATAAATGAAGAGTAATTTTCTTTACAATAAAATATTCCATTTTATTGCAAGAAAGGTGCGACATTCATTGTGACTAAAATGGAATTTTGCGGTTTTACAAAGAGCAATACGTGCGTAAGTCGACCATAAGTTTTGATTTTTACCTGTCGGTCATATTCCGTATTCGCATTAAACTAATGTGAAGAATTTTGATGCTACAAGAAATAGTTGCTTTGCAATAAAACCGATAAAAACGGTCGATAAAATCGCTCTAGTCTTGAAAAAGTTTCATTTTAGCAGCGAATAAGTTTTCGGACGGAATTGTGCTTTTTTACCTAATATGTGTCACGAAAATACGTATGGTGAAAGATCGAGATGTTCCATCTTTGCGATTCTTATCCGATGTGATAAGTTAATATCATAAGAGTTAACAAGGCATTCCTCCGACTATTAACATTCTTTTGCTCGAGTATCCGCATATGCGTATTCCGCGTATTCTCACGTACATATGAGAAAACATACTTGGTTTCTCTTCTCCCAAGAAGCCACGCCTTTGTTTTTAAATATATATCCAGATTATACACGAAAATAGTCGTGATAAAGTTTCTTTGCAGAATTTAAAGAATTTGAAAAACAAAAACATATTTCTTATTAGAATCCTATTGAACTGCATAAATTGCAATAAACGGTAAATTAAAAAATTATTTTTTTCTTCCTTGATATTATGCTAAATCTCTAAGGCATTTAAGAATACTTATAAAATCGTTGTTTAGACTTGAAAAACCGTTTTAGCTTTTCTCATTCGTAAATATATAAATATATATATATATATATTTGTATGAAAAATTTTAAGTCTATTTATACTAAATATGTTAAATATTAGTAATATTGTAGTTAAAAATTTGTTCTGAAAGTTGAAATTAATCTACCTCGTAAAGTTTCAAATGTTTCTGAAATTTAGAGGTTTTCGGATTTTTTTTGTTTTGTTTTGAGAATAAAATCTGCATTTCAAGATCTTCCAATAGAAGTAAATACTGAATATCTATATATTGACATACCTTGTAAGACGGTCGTTTATTCGAAGTTTTTCCATTGACGAGTTTTTTTTCTTTCTTGTCCGTCTTATCTACGACATTATCGCTCTCTATGGGAAGCAACTGCAGAGGCAATCTTGTTCGTTTTAGGGCTAAGCTATCAAGAGTGGCGTAAACGATTTTATCAGAGATTAGAGTAGCCTTGCCATTTCCGTGCAGGAAACTCCGATTGGCAGTGGGTGAAGGGCTCATCTCGTCCCTTTTTAAACTCAATCAATCGCGATTTACTTTATTCTCGCAGAAATATCATTTCATACGTTGTTCAATGCTTTTATTCTTATTCATATTTCTCTTCTTCAATCTGAAATCTTGAAAAAAGATTGCCAATTATAGTATTTTTATCAATATTTTTATTTTTAATTTATCTTTTATCTTATGTCTTACACACAAATTCAAGATCAAAATAAAAATAGAGTTTTACTTTATTTCATAATATCTTTCTACAATGCCTATATTTTTAGGGAACTTTTTATGTTATTTAAAGATTTACACCGCTGTGTTTCATAATTTTTTTATTTTTAAAGAATATTTCCATTGTATGCGTATATTCTTTATTACGTAAATTCAGAACACTAAAAAAATTGTTATATTATTTTCTGCAACATCTTTTTTTTTTAATTTTTATATTTTATATTATTGATTTCAATTAAATCTAACTCAAAATACACTTTATAAAGTTTATACTGTTTTGATCGCAATAGATATTGATAAATTCGCATTTCTCATATGCGTTATTACATGTCTCCGGATTGCAGCACAAGTAATGATCACGCAAACCAAAAGTACAGGAAAAAGAATCATCGTCGCAAATTGCAATCCGGCACGGATGTAAAGAACTACACATTTAAACGCTTTCCGCGAAAACGTTGATAAGCCACATTTATGTGTATGCCCTTATCACGAGTATCGCGCGTGCATATTATTGTTGATCACGATGTTGTCATTGGCAGTCACAGTGGTTATTTATTACGCAATGGTAGTATCTATTTCTATTGTTACATTAAACATGTTCTATTGTTACATTAAATTTTCAGTTTCTAAATTTTGTATATCATTTATTTGATACAACAACAACATAACTTAAAAATTGTCATTTTTGCTCACAAAAAAAAAGAACAGTAACATAAAACAACACAGTTAAAAAGAACACAAAACTTTCGAAAACTTTTGTTCCTTTACAATTAATTATTATATCAAAATTAATATTACAAAATTTTAACGATTCAAAATATTCAAACTTATTTCTTGAAAAACTGTTTTTTTTTTTAAATGTGTTGTGGCAATTGAACGATATGTTGAATATCTGCAAGAATTTATATAATTGATATAATTATTTTATTCTTATATGTATGGCATTGCGAATTTAGGCAAATGAACAATTAGCGATTAAGCTTATCGCAATTTCTATTTTTTGTCACAAAAAACAAAAATTGCTATTCGCCATTGTAGGCTATTTGAATCTTTGTTTTTATTTTTCAGTTTAAACAGCAATTATCTGTCAAAGAAATTGTTATGCGAAGAATTTAGAATGAATCTGTTTGATGAATTAGAGGAAATCCACTCATTTCTGTTAATCTATAAAATAAATTTAGATTGAACGTATATTTACGCGATAGATTAATTTTAGTTTTCTTCCATCAGATTTAACCCTTTAAACCGGTAAATTTGTCATATAATCGCTTATTGACGTTACCGGCAAAAAGGATTAATCTCACAGAGAGATGACTAGACTGTTTCTAAACGATTCTAACAGATTTTATATCATTATTCTAGCTCAGTCGATTGTTAAACAGATTACTTTTCTAATTTATTGAATTATGAAACTGATTTCTGCTTTTATCTCCATTAAATAGATTAATTTATTGATATTGAAGCCGTTCAGTAACTGTAACGATGCAATCAAATTCTAGTAAGCAAACGATATAGTTATCATTTTTTAAATTTTATGATAATTATTATATTATTATTTTTTGTATTAAACAGTAATTTTACGAAAGAAAGAAAGATATATGAGCATATATGAACATATTTTGTATATAATTATATATGGTTATAGTTTAATTCTCAGTAATGTTATAATAACGATTGATTGCGCGATTGATGAATATATCCATCAATATATTCAAAACATTAACAAATAGGCAAAGCACTTTCCTGGAAAAAAATGTTTCATGTAAAAATATATATAAATATATATAAACATATGTAATTATATACAAAATATGTTCATATACGCTCATATATCTTTCTCTCTTTTGTAAAATTACTGTTTGATACAAAAAATAATAAGAATAAGAAAACATAAAAAAATAATTAAAAAGATAATTTTTGCATTGTTTTTTTACAAAAAATTAAGTTTGAAAAATAAAAAAAATTGTTCATATATAATNTTTCTTATTTCTTTAAATTATAATATTAAGTATTATATAAATATTATATATATAATATATATATATAATATTAAGTAATATATTATTTATATTATATGTTTATACATTGTATATTTATATATATTCTTACATGAAAAATTTTTTCCCTTGAAAAATCATTCATTTCATGGAAAGAAAAGAAATAAAGAATACTGATTGATTAATTTTCTTATGCTTTATGTCTTATGCGTTAGTCTGTGCTCCGGTTCATAGGATGGACAAATACTCGATGCTTTTGATACGAGGCATTAATATAAAATTTATTTTCGCATTATATCAAATATGATTAATTAAAATTTCAAATTTCAAAATATAAAATATCCTAAGAGATAAATAGAAACTTTTTTTTATCAAAAATCTGAAGTACCCTTTAAATTCACATAGTATCAATATTGGAACTATGAAAACGACAGCACATTACGTTTCGCACAAAACAGTTGCGCGACAGCGGATTATTGCCATGCCGCAATAACCTTATTAACTCGTCAGTCACGTCACGTCGCGCGAAACTCACTTTGTAAAAAAAGGACAACAATCGCGAGAGCCGCGGTACTCGTTCCGCTTGATTTTTTCGCCGAAGTTTCACGCTCCGTCTCTTCACTATGACCTCCTCAAAGAAACGCGAATCCGTTATGAACAGGGAATTCGTATCTTGCGCACATTCCACCAAGCGTGTCGCACGTGTACCCGCCCGACGAGCGCGACGCGTTGCAACGAAACGAAATATACATACGATCACGCGGCGCGATGCGCACTGCTCGCGCGACGGTCCAGCTACGCCAGCGCCGACGATCGATCGCTGATGATCGAGTGATTGCGCGGTGCGCGGCGACAAATCACGTGACCGCACTTGCGCCGGATTTTCGGAGCACGCAAAGTCTCCGTACCAGACTCGAGGATCGTCAATATCGCTCGGCGATCCTCGGCGAGGCTCGTGCATCAGTACCGTAGCTCATAGATTAGCGATCCATGGATCGCTGGATTCACGAATTCTTGCGTATCTTCGTTGAGCAGTTTGTATGAACTTACACAACTTTCTTATCTGTTTAAGTTTCTTATCTTTAAGAAAAGAAACAATAGATTAATTATTAAAAAAAAATTAAATGTTAAATTATTTAAAAAAATGTAATTAAAATTATTAAAAAAATAACGTTATTTTTCAAAACGTTTAAGTCTTTTCTCATTAAACGTATTGTAATAACTGATAGCGTAATATTGAGATATGAAAATTTTTTGCAATAGTTACTCAATTAAATAGATTGCTTATATTATTCATTTATGTAACATAAAATACACATAAATGTATTAGAATCGTCTTATTAATCTTTTAAATAAGATTTTCATAAAATAATATTATAATCATAAGATAATTTTGTCTTTTTTTATAAAAATATTATCAGTAAAATAAATTGAAATAATGAACTGATTGTGCATTTATGTTTAAAATGTTGCAAAAACAAATATTATTATATACAAATATATTATTGTTCTTCCAGAACTTCAATGACTTTTTTCGATCAATACTTCTTATATACATGCATAATCGTATACGAATGCATTTTCCGTAAAATATTTACACGTCAGATTGCAAAAGTCCTTGTGAAAGTTGCACTTATAATTATTTTTTATTTGGTAGTTTTTTGCACAACATTTTTTGCATACATATGACATCATTTGTTTTTACATGTTAATGTTTGTGTGTTAGACAAAATTTAAATAGTAATAAAAGTTCTTAAATAGTAATAATGTTGGAAATAAAACCAATTGTAATTGTTGCACTCGATAAGATAAATCGAATTTTATCTAAGTACTTTAACCAAGTACATTAATCTGATCCCCACTTCTATATATACTTTTTGTCGATATTAATCGATAACTGTCAATTTCACAACTTGAAGCTTTTTAATTAAATGTTAGAAAGTTAAATGAAAATGTTAAAAGTCAAATGTTTAACGTTTGATATTATGCTCTTATTTAATATGTAAATGCAATTTGTCAAAATACATCATTTGAATGACTACATAAACTAACCGTTAAATACATAATATAATATAACATATAATACGCTCAATTTTTTTTAAATATTTAGACAAAATATATTTCTGAGCATGCAACTTTATAATAGTTATATTTTTTATTTTTTCGTATTAAGAGCTTACTTTCGCGATCTATAATTTATGTTAGATCTTAGAATTGTATTTATAATTTTGTATATCGTACACGTATATACATGTGTATTTTAATATTAATTTTATATGTAGGATTTTTTAATTCTTTTTCCTTTTTGTATTTTATATAGCTCATAAAAATATTAATAAAGGTGAATATTAATAAAATTCTTTTCTAAATTCTAATTACACGAATTATAGATCGTTTAAAATATCAATCTTGTTTCTAAAACTTATTTTAAATTTATAATATTAAAATTATACAGAAGATACTGAAGTGAAAGTAACTTGTGGATTTCAAGATAAATGCAGAACTTTTTTAAATTATTTATAATTATAGTTTTACTTTAATTGCGGAATTATTGTACAAAAACGCAGATATTTGTTAAGATTTCTCTTTCAAATATATTCCTCCTAATAAATCTTTACTTTCTATTAAATATTTGCAGTATGTCGGTTTTACAGCATCATTGCAGTGAAGGATGACTGACGAGAGACAAGAAAATTGCATATAGCGTGTTCAATATCGTTCAGCAGTGATTCCGCATTCTTTCGCCAGGGATTTCTCCGTTTCATTCTCGCGCACATGTTTTCGTAATAAAACTTTCTGCTGACTTCAACATACGCAATGCGATGTTGAATACTTTTATTCATTATGTACTCGTCGCATCTTCGCAACATTTTATAGCAATGTCATAAATTTTAAAGTTAATCATTTATTTAAATTAATTATGATTAGTTAATTAAATAGATTGTGATGAGTTATAATGCATTGAAAAACAATTTTAGATATATAGCGTTTAATTATTGGCATATTTTGACGTTGCAATGCAAAATATTATAATCGCTATATTATCATTTTTTTGAAGAATTATTTGTATGAAAGCGTTAAGTTCATTTTATGTTAAAATTACGATATTAATATCATTTTGAGATATACAGCTGATCATTGAAGATGCATCAATTATGCATCAATGATATTATTAATGCCGCTTATTTATAAGCATATGTAAATGTCGTGTTAACATTTTTGCTTTCAACAAGCACGATCTATTAAGAAATCACTTAATGCATTGTATTATGTGTCACATAAGATAATATTGTAATATAGATTCACAAATAGAACTGATTTTTTGCAAAATGTCATAAATATACACGTGTGTGTGTGTGTGTGTGTGTGTGCGCGCACGCGCGCGCGCGTGCGTGCGTGCGTGTGACAAACTCTACTATACTCAGAGGTAGTCAGGAATTCCGACATTCCGTACAGGTGAGTCGGGGATGCTGATGTGGCACATTGGCCCCATTCGCTCTTCCCCGAACACCGCAAGAACCAGCGAAATTATGATTTTAGAGAAGAAATCCTCTTGCAAAGTGGAGCATGGTAAAATATGATGACATTCAATTGATTCATCCGTAATTGAGGGGAAATAAGAACAAAACAGATAAAGAGCAATATTGCGTGCCACTTTTACGCAGCTCATCAATATTATATTACGCGAATACTTCTTTCGCTAAAGTTTATTTTTCAAATAAATTTTAAAATTAAATATACATTGTCCGTAATGGTGTATATATAGTGGGTGCTTCCCAATTGGTGATACAAATCGACACAAATATCGTTCTACCTTTGTTATTTATTGAATGCCAAGAAAGATAGATCAATGTTTATATCGACTTGTGTCGCTAAATGGAAAGTACTCATTATTATTTAGACAAATACGACTTGAGACGCAGACTTGCTGTTCGTTTTTATTATCCTATGTTTAATGTTGAACGTATATATTTTTTTGGTTTCGATACACGCAATCATTACTCGCTCGCATAGATTCTTAGATTCTTAGATTACAATTCGCTTGCCTCATCATCATACTATGATTAATTTGGAAGCACATCGAGAAACAAATTAATTGCGATTGCGCGTCTGTCTTTACTTTAATTAGACAATCAAATTGCGGTGTGTCAAATTTAATGTTTTAAGAGGCAATGAGATATGTATAATTATTACATTTATTTAATTGTAATTTTTATTCTAGACATAAATATATTTTCACGTTTCTTAATTATTAATATTACGTGTTTGCGTATTATTTATTTTATATTATATACACGTTCAATGACCTTGTCTAAATAAAATCTTTTGCAATGTTTACCTGTATTGCATATCATTTTTTTGTTCCGAAATCATTCACATTCTTTTTAAAATACACATATCGATTGTAATCTACTTATAAACTTTGAGCCGCAATTAAATTTATTATTTATTCATATAATAACTACGGTGGGAGAGACTGGAATCGATTGTCAAAGTTTTGTTTAGTGATTTCTAGAAAAATTCTAGAAAGATTTTGAAATACTATATAAGTTACAATACTTTTACATTTCTTAGGTATTAAAAAAATATTACTCTTGAATATATTATTGTATAAATAACTTAGTAATCTGGTTAAAATGTTAACAGAATATCGACGAATTAATAGCAGATTTGGTCAGCAGACTGACATCAACTGCAATCTCTGCTTCCGTTCTATCAACAAAACTTGTTTACAATAAAACAGCAGATTGGCAGCAGAAATCAAATAAAATCTGCTGAATCTGACGATTGCGGTAAAACCTGATGATTGGCGATAGAAATCGAGTAAGCTTTGCTGCTTTTATAAGTATTTAAATTGTGACGTCATTATTACTGAAAAATCTTCAAAAATTTCTTATTCTATTTATTTTTAAAATAGTATTTTTAAACATTAGAAGTAAAAATTAAGTAATATTAAATTTTATTAATAGAAATTAATATATTTTACAATAAAACACATTAAATTTTGAGAATATATTCTGAAGGAAGTATCGTAACCATTTTTCTCTGTACTGATATCAGTGATTATTTTCTAACTACTATTCTTGTTAGATTCCTTGGTGCAAAAACACAGTCATATCTCACACTAATAAATAATGTAGAAATAATTATGGCATGCCTCAGCTTCGATAAATTTCAGACCTTATAGAGACCTCAACAAATTTTAAATACGAGAAATAGACAGACAATAAACACTACTTAGCAGCAATCTTCGAAATATTCAATGACAGCGCAGATCCTGCTCGATTTCTGCCGTTAGATAGCAAATTTGATTTCTCCAATTTGTTGGCATAGAATGTCAACAAATTCTGTCAGACTTCTAGCAGCAGTTTGCCATCAGATATTCTGTGTGAAATTTGTTGCTTTTCTGAAATATATCTGAAATTTATAACAGAATCTGCTCAAAATCTGTCTCTTTAGGTTTGGAAAATTACTTAATTTTAAATAAAACTACTTAACAAATACAATGTTACCTGTAACGTATATGTTAGTTGTAATTTCCTACTCAACAATATAACTGTTACACAACACACGTGTCATCTAACAGTTACATTGTTGAGTGAGAAATCACAACTAACATATATGTTACATTTAACATTGTGTTTGCTGGGTATATGAAAATGTGATTATGGAGTAAATTGTCACACGTTTCAAGATTGATAGTCACATGTTCAGGAATTTTTTTGCAATAATGACTTAATATACAGTAACTCATATTAAATTCTAATGCGGCTTTTCGGATAGATAAATTATGTATTTTCATTGCTCTAATGGCTTTTGAAATAATATCAGGCGAAGTTTTACCTTTCTTTGTCTTTTTTTTCTACTATAGTTACAATTTAACCTCACATAACCTCTGAACGACTGTTCAAGCTAATGTTGCCAGATGGAAAACGTGACTTTCTTGAAGAATAGAAAGGATACGCACACAAAAAGAGATACATACATGGGCGCTGAGCGCATGTTGTACATGTCGTCTTTCCTTTGTGTACATATCCCTTCCACTTATCTTTCGGAGGAGCGTTTCCCGTTTGGTTGTGACTAATACTGGCTCATTTAGGACAATCTATTCTATATAATTGATTTTTATAAAGAGAGATTATATTCACAAATTTTGTTAATAATAATTAACCAACCACAGCAAAAGACTTATATTTAAGACATTTTATTTTTTATGATTACAATAAAATCGCGATTAGTAATGTCAAAAATTAATAAAAAAACAAAATCAGGATATCAGAAAAATTTACTCACTAACTATTTTCTTAAATTTTCTTAAAAGTTGTTGTGAATAATATATGCTATGCTTTTGGCGCAAACCATTTTACACAACAAATTAATATTACATCATTTTATAGCATCTACATAAAGAAAAGAATTTTTTGGCGTATATTGATTGAGTTATATTAATAAGTTTTTTGATAATCCGGTATGACAATTAATGTCGCCAAGGTCAAGATAAAAAAAAAGGTTCTCTCTTTCACCTTAAATTTTTCAAAAACCTCCATTTTTTAATTCTTGTAGCTGATCTCGAGAGCTTTTCAAAACATTATAATGAAACTCTTTTTGATCAAGTACTCTTTGAGATATGAGTTTATACATTTTGACATGAAATGTAAAATCTCTTATAAATTATTTATTTTTTGGTAATTGTATCTCAATACTTTTATGCATAGAATAATGAGACGAATTAATTTGTGCAAGGAAAACACACAGTTGCTTTTCTGCGAAAAAAATCATGCGATTTGTATTATGCAACTACATCTGATTTTGTCCTGCTTTGTTTTCGAGATATTTCACCGGCCCGGGATTCTTTCCTCATCCTGTATAATCAGTTCAGGATCGAGATCCGCGCGCTCCCTACTTCTGATGCTAGAATAATAAACTCGACGGCGATCGTAGAATCGTGATTACTAGCTACTGTCAGTAGACAGTTAACTTGCACGCGAAGCGGATTCGCATTCCAATGTCGGTCGATCAGGTATTGCTTTATTTTTACGCAAAAATATAGATTAATTAAAAGAAATTAATCGATGAGTATTCATTCTGTGAAATTAAGTTCCATGGAATTAATTAATCTACAAAATCCAAAATTATTCGAAAAATATTTGATTAAGGCACACAATGGAATTATTAAAATCTTAACAAAATTATTTAATTTTGTCAGAAATATCGAAACAAACAGGAAAAGAAATAAAATAAAGTAGAGAAAAAAAAATTATCATATTAATTCCCGATCTCGAAGATTAAAGATTCATAAATTCGTAAAATGCGAATTTCTTTGTTAATTTCCTTTGTTAATTTCTTTTGTTAATTCTTTTTAATTTATGTGTTTCTTACAGAGTTAACACGTAGACTCGTATATCTCGATTAACATGTAAAATTATAATCAGATTTGATGTTTATTGTATTGTTTGCACGTATATAATTTGCGAGACCGCAAAAAGGTTTTCAATGCCATACCAGACGATTGTCTGTAACGAGGTTTTTTTACGGTTGATCTTAAAATCAATATATCGCATTTAACACTTAAATACAAATTGTCTTGTAAACTCATCAAATTATATCTCTTTATCATATATTTTTTTAAGTTAGAATCGATTATTTTTCGAGAAATTCGACTATTTAAGTTATAAATGCAATTGTAAATAAAGATTTTGGGAAATTTCTTGGAAAATTTGATCTTGGAATCCTATTCTTCATTTAATCGAATAAATTATAATATAAAAAATTTGCGAAAATTAATTATAAAAATATTTAATATAAAAATAATTTACATCAAATGATTCTTTTTTTGATATTTTCTCATAAAGAAAATCAATTTAAAATTAGTCAAAAATATATAGATAGAAGTTTGGAATGTTTTAATTAAAGAAAGAAAAAAGATTTCTAAATGTGTAAAAGCAATATGTATATATATGAAAAGTCGTTACAAAAATTATTACATTTAATCAATAAAACAGATTCCAGCGTTGACTTAAAACTATAATAAATTTAAGTAATATTAATTAATTAAAGCGCTCACGGTCAAAGCTAGGTCTTCGTGCTGAAATTTCTTATGTGACTTTGTATACATATCTCAAGTTCAACTGTGCGCCGAATTATATTTTCGGTCTTGAAACACAGTCTTAAGAT
>JANQDE010000087.1:711468-737991 GCA_037157785.1 Cephalotes varians
CAGTTGAACTTGAGATATGTATACAAAGTCACATAAGAAATTTCAGCACGAAGACCTAGCTTTGACCGTGAGCGCTTTAATTAATTAATTGTTGTGGTTTCACATATCGGTCATGATCTATTCTTAATTTTAAGTAATATTATAGTATTAAAATATATATTATAACACATATTTTAATAATATAATATTACTTAAATTACTTGTCTAGACTGTCAGAAAAGCTGTAATTTACATAATGTGTTTACTTTTTTAGTACTAGTATATATCAAAGAGCAATATACATATATTACGATCTAAACAGCTATTACTTTGTGACGGTATGAAATAAATTAAACATTATACTGTAGAAAAAAATCTATCATTTTCATTAGGACATAGTGAAATTGTAAAGAAATATACATACATGTACTTATAAAATAAATAAATATTATAATAAATGACCGAGATAATTCACATAGTTTAATTATGTTTCCAAAATGATCACCTGAATTCACACAATAATCGAATGGCATAATCTGAAAAACTATTGAGTATGTTTTTTAACATTAATAACTGTAATTTTAGAAACTTTTTTTATGGAAATGATCATTTTTCAAATCTTTTGAATACTGAGTATGCATCAGCTACATTATCAGCTTTTTCCTAATATTTATTTTTAGATAAATATATTTTTAGATAAATGTATAAATATATATTTTCTTGCATTATGTATTAATGACGTAAAATGACGGATTTTTCTTCTATAGAATAGTGTTTAATTTATTTCATTTTTTCTATTTGTTATAAAATACAACAGTCATTCAGTTTCAACAACTTTCTAATAGTCACTTTATATCATATATTTTTAATAAGTATACCTATAATTATTGTGATTAATTTGAAAATTAAGAATTTTTAATATAAAATATATTTATTAATTAATTAAATCTTTTCTTAAGTCATTTCCAGATTGATTTGACACAATTTTTCCTGATTCAAAGATCAGCTTAATATAGAACTATTAATATGATTATATTATTATGTCTGAGACCTTTTTTAAATTTACTTTTGAATCGCAAAAAGGATTCAAACGAGCATTTAAAGACAAATTTTATTTGAATTCACTTCAGTCGTGACTTCATTAAAAATGTGACGTTAGGAATATCAAATTGATTCTCAAAAATCATTTATTGAATTATTTCACGTCTCAAGATTAGTTTCAGCTGAATTTTTCAGCATAAACACGTCTATAAATACAAATCTTAACTTTTCTGTTTTACATAATATTTCTGTTTTATTCTTTATGATTTAGCAAAAATATCATGATGTGTACTCAATTTTGTCTGCACTTTTAATTTACCATATTGTATAATTATTGCAAAAATATTGCGCGGATATGTTCATGAACCGATTATCTTCGCAATAATCTGTTGTAACAATACTCTGTTATCAATACCCTGGAAAAGAAAAACAAGTTCGTATCATCCGACCCTGGTTCGCGCATGATAAATTTCGTGAGGTGGGGATTAGGGTTTTTAACTTGTGCAAGCATTCGATCGGCGGTCACAAAGTATTTTAATATCTACAGTGTAGTCGTGTGATTATAAGGATGTCTCTCGATCAGGTATCGTAGATATCTTCTTTTATTTCTGATTAACGATTCATTCTTTTATTTATGATCTGACAAAGCGTAAAGAGTACATTATTAATATTACACACACACACACACACACACACACACACACACACACACACACACACACACACACAAAGAATGCATTATTAATGTTATGTACATAAAAAGCGTAGTCTTTATGTTTGTACATAAAGAGTGCATTTTCCGTTTGCGTTTTTTTTTCAAGTTTGGAGTTATATAGATAACATCAGAAAGACATCGATGGATTAATCGAAACGGAAATGATCCGTATAAATTGATCGGTGACACAGCATACTAATTTCATTGATCCCAAGTTGCGAGTGTGCATGATATTATCGTATGCATTTCTTCGAGGAGAAATTCGGAACAAGTAGATTATCATTTAATTTGGATGCATTCAGTTGAAGAAAGTTTGGGAGTTTCGATAAGAAATTTTCAGATCGTTCACACATCACGATCTTATAAAAATTATATAAAATATTGCGAGCTAGTTATATTATTATTGATATTAACAATTTTAAAAGTATGATTTTGGATTGTAAAGACTTAGATTATTTAGACTTAGTTAATATAATGGGAGTTGTTTTTAAGGATTTTAATGCAGAGTCATCTACGACTTAAAGATCATTTTCGACCTTTTCCAAACATAATCCATATTTATAAGTTGATATACATAATACATAATACATAATGCTACTAAGGTAGTGACTAACAGTTCTAACACGAGCATTTTTTAAATATTAATTCCTACATTATAACTATAAATCTAATTATATAACTATATAATATAATAATATTATATAGTTACATAATTAGATTTACATATAGTTATAGTTATATTAATTAAGTTAATTTTATTATTTCAAAAACATGTGAACAAGTGAAATTTCAACAATGAAATTGTGTTTTCTTTATATAGCAATTTGAGGCAGCTGCCGAATCTGTGAAGGCGCTTACAAAGCGTCCTACTGATGAAGAGCTTTTGGAGCTTTACGCTTTGTTCAAACAAGCTACAGTTGGCGACAATAACACATGTAAGTTTATAAATCATGAAAATTATACATATAATGATAATATTTAATTTCACATGATCATATATATCCATTATAATATTATGTATATATATTAATTGTATTTATTATATTTATTGGTGTACAAATGATCTAACTTTTCGATTAAATTCAAGGTTTATTTTAAAAGAAAGTAAAACAAATTTTTCAAATCAAAGTAATCGTTATTGGTTTCTATAATTTTAAGCCATCTTTTAGACAGTTTATTAATTCCATCTCGGAAAGTGTTGTGTTTTTGGACATGATGATAAATGATTAATATTGTATTATATTAATAATGTATTGTACAATATTTTAGCCAAGCCTGGCATGCTGGATTTGAAAGGAAAAGCCAAGTGGGAAGCTTGGAACAAGAAGAAAGGTACCTCGCAAGAAGTAACGAAGCAAACCTACATCGATTATGCCAATCAATTAATAGCAAAATACAAATAATGTTATCTATCATTGCTGGTAATTGCAAAGTCGTAAACTTGCTGCTGTAGTTATGAATCAAAAGAAATGTATTTTCATATTTTCTTAGTTATTTTCTTAAACGCTTTACAATTTTCATTACAATTTTGTGAATGTTTGAATTTATTCTGAATTTGTCTTGATACGATCAAGCAGAGAACCAGATAAAATATACTGTTTCGCACATGACGCAATTCTTATCAATAAGTTACCACGCGATATAACGTTCTCCAATCGCATCTCATGCGTCTGATCTATGCGTAACCATGTGATATATAATTTATATAAAAGTAATTTATATAAAATTTTATTAATAATTTCTGAGCTTCAAGGAATATTAAAATTTATGTTGCAGGTTGCGATAAATTTTATAACAGCCTTGTCGCAATATTTTTTTGATTTTTTTCAGATTGGCATTCAAAATTCAGATTTTGTGTATAGCGTTCTCTTATGATATCATATATTAATATATAAATATTTATACTTACGTATTTATACTTACCTATTTATATTTACTCATTCTTAAAAAAATATTATCTTTTTTTTAATCTTTATCTTTTGTAGAAATGATATTTGTAAGTAAAAAAAGCAAAGTCATAAAGCAACATTTATGATAAGATTTTAATTTATAATGAGCTATTCAATGCATATACATATAACAACATAAAACTAAGATCAGCCGAGCAGTAAAAAAAGATCAACTAATCTGTAAAAGAATTAATAACAGAAAAATAATCAGCATGCATACATTAATACATAATTGTAAGCTTGAGCATATATTTTATATAAATGATTAATTTTTAATATAATTCTAAAAAAAGTTTGACCTCTCTTTCCCTCTCTCTCTTCTCTCTCTTGACTTATTTTAGAATTTTTTTTACTGATTAATTGATTTCTGTAAAATATTTCATTGAAATCATTCGTTGAACATACGAAATACTATTACATAATTATTTACTTGCTATACACTCTTGCTATAAATTGGTAAATGCATTTTTTTAGTTATTGATAACATTTATTATTATCATGGTTGTAAACAAATGATACATGTATATATTTAATTCCCAGATAGCATAGATGATTATAAACAATAATAAATTTAATAAGACCATAAAGTATCAGAATTATGCTGGGATCTTTTGCCAAACCGTTATTAAAACATTTTTCTTACTAAATAATTTTTATTTTCGTAAATAATTAAGAGCTAAATTTTATTATTTTATTAATATATTATATATATAATAATATAATGTGTTATGACTTATTGTTAATGTAATTTTATAATAATATGATTATAATAATGTACAAGATGTCCCATTTTAAAAGTTGCACCGAAATATTTCAGTATTTAAAAAAAAAATATTTCAGACAGAAGTTGTTTAGGTCGAAGGGTACCACTGATTTGATCTTGGGTGGCGTCGTTAGTCATGTCAAGGTCACATCAATTTTTTTAAATGGATCACCATATTTTTTATTCCAAAATCTAATAACTGATAGCAAGAGTTTTTCAAAACACTATAATGAAATTTATTTTCATTAATCCTTAACTGCCAAACTTCTCTAGAATCGCATAGCACCAGGACGTCTTAGATTCCAGCCACAAAACGCTTACTACGAAGAAGCTATTGACTTTTTTGACTTGAAAAAATTCCTAGTCATCGTGATGTTTTTTAATAATTTTCATTGGTCATTTTGGAAATTAATATAGAGAGCGTAAAAAAATTCGAGAAGCTGGGGTCTTAGGGTGGCAGTTAAGGTTAAGTATTTTCCTCATGTGGCATTTGTCTCATCAGACTGAATCACTTCTTTTCTAAACTTTTATTTGTTCTATTAGAAGATATGAAAGTATGATGATATTTTGAGAATATCCAACGTCAGGATAAAGCAAAATAGCAAATTTACGTGAATGTGTGCTTTAATAGTAAAAAGCCAAATGCCACATGGAATTTTTTCACAGAGCTTTTTTATAAGACTTGTCAGTATTCTCTCAATGTTCGAGCGGCAAAATAGGACATTATCTATTTTTCCATTTTTCCATTATTTCGCAAAAATGCCTCCATTAGCTAAATCAAAATGGGGCCTTAAAATTCATCCCGCTACGTCCTCGTATCACCCTCGTTCTCGTGGAATCCGTTGACAAGAAGGCATGAATAATTTTGCCAAAGAGGCCGGAATTAAAAAACCGGAAATAGCACGTAGATTTAGGGTTCCGATGCTAATGCTGAAAACTGTAACTTTCGAGTCTCATAACTCGAAAAGTACTTAATAAAAATGAATTTCATTATAGTGTTTTGAAAAACTCCAAGGTCAAATCAATGATACCTTCTTATGTCCCTTTCTGAATTCTACGACTTTTGTTTGAAACATTTTTCTGTGTCTACTATAGTTTTCGAGAAATCTTAATGCATTATTTAAAATGGGCTATCCTGTATATTGTATAATTAATAGATTGTTGAATATATAAAACTGGCATATATTAATTTTTTTAATTTTTCGAAAATATATTCATGGATCTAGATAATATTGTATATTATTTTCTTTCTCTATTGTGTATTTCATATAGAGATGCATGCATTATTGTATATTTAAAATACTTGGAAGATTTTGATCCTTTATGGAAATCAGACTTCAAAATAATATAAATATATATTTATTTTTCTGCATCAAGTCTGAGAATATCATATCAATATGCATTGATGCGAATGAAGCTTTGTTAATAAAAATGTAAATAATCAAGTATATTAATAATTAAAATAATCCAAGTTTTTATCATATCTTATACATTAGTACGATATTCTCAAACATATTTTCAACAATATTTTCTTTATTTTACAATATCGGACATGGATAAGTATCGTTCTAAATATTATAAATGTAATACATTTTGTTTATCGAATGATGAGTTATATTAATAAATTAAAAGACCAAGATATTATTATGATGCTTTAAGGGGAGCGTCTACATTAGCGGTTCAAAAAAATCGAATTTTTTTTTTGCTTAAATCAAAAGTATTTTATCTGTAGAATATGCTCTTAAAGTCCTAAGTGTAGATTCAAATTGTAAGAGGTCGAAATGACCACGTGTAGCGTGCATGTTCCGAGCGCTTCGAGCGGGCCGGCAGGTAAGAATCTGTAACGGTCGACAAGAAGAAATCTCTAATGGTCGGGAATATTTCAAGATTTGTCAAGAAAAGAATTGCTGGAGAGGTGTGTAGGTGGGCATACGCAAAATGCAAATGAAAGTTTGAATGTGACGATTTGGCGACTTGCACCGAAACACCTACATTGCGGCCGCAAAATAATAGAAATTGCAGCTTGGATAGCCGCTGGAATTTTCAATGAAGGCTATTTATCAGKCATGTGCATTATGTCATGCATGGATATAATTATTGGACCAGTTTGTTGGGATATTGCTGCCAGATTAGACGAAAATCGCATCAGTAGCCAAAACCGTCGTAGCAGGTCAGTTGCGCTGGAAAAG
Organism: Cephalotes varians; assembly: GCA_037157785.1. Classification (NCBI taxonomy): domain Eukaryota; kingdom Metazoa; phylum Arthropoda; class Insecta; order Hymenoptera; family Formicidae; genus Cephalotes; species Cephalotes varians. The sequence continues at coordinate 718,105 of JANQDE010000087.1, forward strand.
AAAACTTTTCATAAACAACGGCAGATAGAGGCGAATGAATTGTACGAGGAAGAGGAGGGACTTGTCTATGRAGCAGGGATAGCAGATTGACCCAATAGTATAAGTAAGTAAACAATAATGAGCTTTTATCGATCATTTTTCTTGTACGAAAACTTTAAACGCGTTTTTCTCGAAATCATGTTTTTCGAAACTGCGTACACGATTAAAGAAAAACTATTCAACGGATCCACTTGTTTTTTTNGAATGAATTGTACGAGGAAGAGGAGGGACTTGTCTATGGAGCAGGGATAGCAGATTGACCCAATAGTATAAGTAAGTAAACAATAATGAGCTTTTATCRATCATTTTTCTTGTACGAAAACTTTAAACGCGTTTTTATCGAAATCATGTTTTTCGAAACTGCGTACACAATTAAAGAAAAACTATTCAACGGATCCACTTGTTTTTTTTTTTAAATAAAGCTTATTAAATTGCCTTCTATATGAATATAAATATTTAGTTAAAAATCATCTAAAAAAAAGTTATTAACAAAAAAAAAACTGAAAATTTTTTACAAAAAATTAATTTTTTTTTCAAACCGACATTTTATTAATTTTTTAAAATAAATTTATGGGTTCCTTCAATTCATATAGAAGCTATACTCATAAACTTTACAAAAAATTTTTATTTTTGTGTTTCAGATGATTCTGCAGGATGCTATCGTGTACGTAGTGCAGGAGGAATTTTCAAAGGCAATCATGCATATTTGTTTATAACTTTTTATTAAATTAATGAAATTTTATAAACAAACATTTTTTTTATACCTTAAGATATGCATAATAAACTATTAAAATTTCGAAAAGATCCATTGTATAGTTTCGTTGTAAAAAAATCATAAAAAAGTGCTTGATTTTGGCCTCCTAATGTAGACGCCCCCCTTAATTTATTTTGTAATATGGGAAACAGAATCTTTATTCTTGTCATTGTCGGTTGATGTCGGCGCCAATTTCCTTTGTCGAATATGACTGTGCCACATACCATATAGAAAATATACGCCCAAGCCTGCATTAATATGTGAAATATCAACAATCAAATATATATCACTTACAAACGCATTTATGTTTATCTCGTAATGCGCTTACCAATTGCCATCCACACGGAGAATCGTATCCATGTGTTTTTATCCAATGTCATCATAAGATAAATATTAATAAGAATACTGAATCCTGGCAAGAATGGCACTAGCGGCACCTGATAAAGACAATATTTAAAAATTATTGAATAAACATTACTATTTTTTATATAAAAGAATTAAAAAGAAAACAGATAATAACATTACGAATTAATGATTAAATAGCGTGTTTTAAATACGTTATTATCTGTTTTTTTATTCTTTTACTCTTCCATGTTTTTCACAATTAATTAAACGACCTGAGATATTTATAATATGTTTATACATAGTATTTAATACCCAGATAGTAATATTTTAAAAACTATTAAAAAAAAAAAATATATATATATATATATATATATATATATATATATATTGAATGTTTCGTACGTATTTTAAATATTCAAATTAGAGCCTTAGACGTCTTTAAGATGTTTTAAAAACGTTCAGTGTTATTTTTCGGGCATTCAAAAAACATCTATTTTAAGGATATAGATCAAAATTGAATTTAAAATATATACGGATATATTTTATATATAAGTATATATTTATATATATATTTATATATATTTATATATATTCTTACATAAAAAATTTTTTACCGGGTTTGAACAGTGGAAAGCCTCTATATAGAGGCCGTAAACAATTATTTTGAGGATCTCAAAGAAACCCACTTCCGGAAGGGAAGTGAGAACCTGGAAAAAGTTAGAAAAAGTGCTTCGAAAGGATTATGTTGAAAAATAAAGTACCCTATGAAACTAAAATTGTGTGTTGTCTTTATTATATAAGTTTATTATATAAGTATTCTGGTCAGTTTTGATGGCTCACTATAGATGGCTGTAGTTATAAATCTACTAAAAATATTTTGATAGTTGATATTTCAAATTGTTATTTCAAAGCTTGGACATTTCTACAAATAATTGGAAACATGTCCTGTGTATTCGTAAATATAATCACACTCTTTAGTGCAATTAAAAATGGAACGTGATAAAGAACATTTTCATCATTTATCATTTTACTGCTTTGATTATATGAAGAAATAAAAAAAATGGCTCGATAAATGGATTGCTTTGAAGGACAAACATTTTTTTTATCGCGGAATTCACTTATTATTAGAAAAGTGGGAAAAAGTTATTGCTAGCGATGGAAAATATTTCGAATAAAATATAATTTAACATCTCTCTAAGATAAACGTGTTTCTTTTGCGAAAAATCCTTCAAAATTAATTAGAACATCTAATATCAAACAAGTTATTCTTCAAACCATTTTCATGATTCAGATTCTGCCGCCATCTGATGGCAGTGTCGCGTATTTTTCTTGGATATAAATATGTAAAAGGACATATATTTTTAAAATGGACATATATTTTTAAAATATTCAAATGTAAATATACTTTCTACCTCAAATAATGTATATTTTTTAAACATTTATATTAAGTCCACGAATATTTGTATTAAATAAAAACCAAATTTGTGAACGTATAATGGACGTCGTATGCTATCTGGGTAATAGAAATAAAGCTAACATTCTATTTATGTCTCGAATTAAAAATTAACAAGATAATACTAGCAAAAAAATTGAGAGGGAGGGAATAGGGAGAGAGGTAGAGAATACAGTGAAATAGAGTTAATTGAGAGGGAAAGAGACATTGCAAGGGCAGAGGAAAACAACAAAATATCAGAAGCGAAATATAATAGGAGGTATAAAGAGATTTTAGCAGAGGGAAGCATACCAAGATATCTTATGAGAGAAAATTTAGAGAAAACAAATCAAGGAGAAGGGTAAGAGCGCTAGCCAGATTAAGATGCGGAAACATGGAAGAGTGGAATAAATATTGGTTAGAGGAAGGGGAGAGAAGATGTAGTTTCTGTAATAAAGATAGGGATTGTTTTAAGCATTATATAGAGGACTGTAGGGAAATAAAGGATTGGTTTAGTGTTTTAGGGGCAAGGAAGGAAGAGGTGTGGGAAAAAATATGAAGCGAGGTCTGGATGCAAGAAAAGGAGAAGTGCTAGTAAGAATTTGGAAAGGAAAGGATAAAAAGAGCAAAAAAGGTCAGGATTATAGGGGAGAATTAGAATTAAGACGGTGGTGAGAGGTAGTAAAGGATAGGAGAACGTTTAGTTAGGAGGAGAAAATTGGATTCGTAGGGGGTAGGAAGACAGAGAATACGTAAGGCGAGAGAAGCGTGAAAGAGAAAGGAGAAGAGAGAGGGAAGATGTAAAGGATAAGATAGATCAGGGAAGTGTGGAAGGATGCGTGAGGTTAAGAAGACAAATTGTAAATCAAGTCCCTTCTTGGCATCAATTCTGTATGCTCGAAGTGAAAATAAATATCTATCTATTTACTAACAAAAAAATTGCAATAAAAACATATACCATACCGAGAATGCGAGTTTCTTGCTGGAGACTGGTTGGAAGTAAATAAAACTGAGGGTGATCACTAGAGCAATGATTAAAATTACGAGTGGCACTATGAGAGTTACTTTTCCTGCGATGATTTCTGTCATATATATTGATAATAATGTAGCTGTACAGATACAAAGAACAACTGCAAAAAATTTAATAATATATATAAGACATATCAAGATGGATCAGCATTTGTGAAAATAATAATGAGTCTTACCATAGCAGCATACGAGAGCAATAACGAGCTGCGCCGTAAGTTTCGTGGAGTGATTTAATTTGTTCGTGCTTATCAGTTGTTTTACGATAAATACGAAAGTTCGTGGATTATGATCGCCTTTTTTCTCTGCTTCCTCGCTTTCCTCGTATCTACAAAAAATATTAGCATTAACAACGGATCAAGACAACTGTAAAGTACTTTTAAAGAAAATACCCGTGGAAGTCTCAAAAGCATAATTATAAAAGTATATTTATTATTGAAAAAGAAATTTTTATTGACATTATTTAGACCGTTCGATTTTTAATCTCAGTCCAATTAGTATTTTATCAATATATTTTCAATTTTAATTCTTAAAAATTTATTAAACTATAACTATATGTAAACAAAATTAATTAAATTATAATTCTTTACCGTAGAATAAGTACACAAGATGCAACAATTGAATATGTAAGGAGCGTGCAGATACTCATCATGTTAACCAGTGGTTCGAGTTCAAATATCGTTGCTAGAATGCCTGTAATATGTCATCAAATGATTATATAATTAATTATGATTAAAGAGATGCTGAAGAGATGAGAACGACGAAAAAGTGCACACACATTTACAATATGCACATACGATTTATGAAATGTCACATACTACAGAATTTGTATCACACGCATAGATACGCACAAATTTCTGTATAAACTTTTCATATTAGGTAACTAATTTTAAGAATTTCATATTCTTTAGATAATTTACGTGTCAGAAGACTCTAATTTTTTAAGTACAGATTGCAAAGCTTTTTTATTGAGCAAATATTATCACGACATGATAGTTGTAGATATTGGATTAACAAGGAAACACAGCTGACTCATTCCGATTTTAATAAGCTTTGGCTACGTTAAAATATAGATAAACATAAGAGAATTTTTTTACGTGCTGAGTTGCACGTTAAAGGAGTGAAAATCTCTCTTAAAAAAAAATCGGTTTTTTCTTTCAGAGTGAACATCGTCGAAACTATGAGAGAAACATGTTTTAAATAAAAGTTGGTTTCAAGAGTACTTAATAATTATAATACAAAATTTTTTTATTATTTGTTTATTGTATACCCTCACCCTCACTCCTAATTTTCAAAAATTTTTGAATTTTTATAATTATAAAAATTAAATCTATTCGAACGTAAAAATTTTGTACTTTCCATTTCTGAAGTCAAAAAGATAGGTTTTTATCTGAAAAAAAAAAACTATGTCGATCTTGAAATTGACCTTTGACCCTAAGTCATTAGTTGATCTCCTTTAACCCCCACAACTTTTGTCTAAAACTTTTTTTTTTTAATGCGTTGCGGCTGAAATATTTGAGTGTCTTAAAATGGGACACCCTGTATATTTTTTCTTCGTTTCTTTTTTTTTTCGTTTTTAAGTTGAGTAAGTTTTGAAGTTCCTTAATCTAATATAGTGTCTACAGCTATCAATCAATTTGTTTGATATAAAAGCTGTGGAATCTATGAAATTAGCGTTTTTGGGCACATAGATTACACGAAGAAACAATATTGAGTTTTTAAGTACCTAATTCGATAAAAAAAGTGTATATAAGAATTTACGTATCTGTGCGTGCGATTTTGATGTAATATATAGTGTTGATGTAAATTGTATGTATGTATTGTAAATCACATGTGTACGTTTTTCGAAGTTTGGCCGTCACTCCTTAAGTTAATAATTATTTCAAATAATTATTGTAACGAACCTGTAAGTAGCCCAGCAGAAAGCGTGCCCATGATCGGAGTTTGGAATCGTGAATTTATGTTGCCCATCCATTTGAAAACTAGTCCGTCCGAAGCCATGGCATAGATGACTCGTGGCAGCGGATACATCGAACCTAACAAACTGAAGTAAATAGTTAATAAAGAGAAATATGGTTTTATTATCGTTTCTTATTTTAATAAAAAATTTTACATTCTTAATAAGATGTAGATAAGATGTAGATTAATATAAAATCATTAATATATATGGAAATATATGCTTTTGAGTTAAACAAAATTTTGTTGAAATCGTTACATTTGCAAACTAATGAAAAATAAAGTTCACTATTTATATATTGCATTTATTGTTAATAGAATATCAAAACAATTTTTCAGAATAGGATTTACGGATCCATAGAACCAATATATAAGAATTATTATTATAAAAAAATTATTTATTATACTAATTTACTTTATTAAAAAAGTTTTTTCTAAAAATTTGACCTAATTGTAAACAATATTACCTAGCGCACAGTCCGCTAATCGCTCCGATCGTCACGAACCACTTGGCCCATTTCCATCCTATTATATTGAACATATGTGGGAACGGTGCCGAGGGATTTTGTTCATAGTATGGTAGCACGGTAGTGAGCACTATGGAAACGCTAAAGTATGCAAGGAAAACGATCATTAGTGACGCAACGATTGCTATAGGTATGGACCGCTGCGGGTTCTTGGCTTCTTCTCCTGTGGTAGCCACGCAATCGAAGCCAATGAATCCATAAAAGCATGTAGCTGCTCCTGTTATAATGCCCGATATACCATAAGGCATGAATCCCCCTTTTCCAAGCTTACAGTCCATCTCAGTGCAATTGGGTTCCGTTTTCCAGTTATTAATGTCAGCTATAAATCATTGCAAATATACAGTGATTTAAATTTTATGCAGTATTATATATATCTTAAATCATGAATTTATAAATATACAATAATTCTAATTGTTATTTATATTTATAATATATTAATATAATCAATAATATTATATATAGATATACATATATATATAATACGTAATATATAATATTTATATATATATTATATATATATATATTATTATAATAAATTAATAATATAAGTAGCACAATAACTGTAATAAAAAAGTTACATATTACGTTCCGATAAAAAATTTTTTCATATATAAATATATATTAGATGTCTGTATGTTTTTCTTCTTACAAATAATTTCCGTACAGACTAAATAATACAGACTAAATAATGAGATAAGAAGAAATAAAAAATAATTAAAGAATAATTTTAGCATTTTAGCATTTTTTTTTAAATAAAAAAGTGTAATTTGAAAAAATGAGACTAAATATATAATCATACTATTCATCCTTGGAGAAAAGCGACATCTTTCCACGGGCGCAACATTTTGGGGGCTCGTCCGGGATTAAAACGAAGCTGGCAATATGGCGATGGTTCATTCTTCAAGAAGAACGCGTAATCAAGCTACGGATGCAGCAATGATGACGGCTGAGATCCTGCGCACTATTTTACACTTGGAACAGCTCCAAGAGGAGCGAAGAGCTAATCGTGAGCTGATGCAAACGGAGCTGCGACAACTGAAGCAGATATTTCACAAATAAGTCGCCCCAATAATATTTCTGCGTCGCGTAGTGAAACGCGTGCGTTAAGAAATAGTTCTGCATCGCGTGAGACGTGTGTGTTAGATATAAACTCCACGAATTTAGGTTTAAAATTTAAGCCGGATAATTTTGATGGAAGTGTTCCTTTGCGTGAATTTTTAACACAATTTGATTTGATTGCTCGGGTAAATTCTTAGTCCGAGTCGGTGAAAAGCATTGGCTTCAAGTTTAAGAGAAAAAGCGCGTTCTTGATGGAATTTTTTAAATAAAGAATTAAAAATTTGAAGAGTTAAAATCTAAGTTAGAAAGACATTTTGGGGAAGGATATTTAGCCCAAACTCACTATACATAGTTTACGAAGACAGAAATTTTCCGAAGATTTAGCGTTAACTAAGATGATCTAAGATCGATGAGTTTTGACAGAGCCGTTTTTTTTCGAATCAAAGCAGTAAAGTAATAAATAACGTAAATGCTTTTTATCGCATTACATTTTTAATCGCACTAAAAAATGTAATTATGTTTACAAATGCACAGGACATGCATCAAATTATTTGTAGAAATGTCCAAACTTTGAAATGATACACTAACTTTCAAAATATCTCTAGTAGATTTGTGGCTACAGCCATCTATAGTGAGTCTTCAAATTAATCCGAAACACTTAAAATATGGACATTTTGTACATATGTTTATATATGATTGTATACATTTATATATGACAAATTTTTTACTGGTATTATTAAAAAAGATTATAAGATTATAAGATTTGAAACAGTTTATAAATTTCTTATTATTAGTTAACAAACTTTTTTTTAAATTTAATTAAGGAGATACAAAAGAAAGTTGAATTCAAAAGAGATATTTACCTTTCAAGGAACCGGCAATTATGACAAAAAGTACAACAGATAAGTTCACCAAAGTGAATATATTATTTGCTATCGAGGATTCCTTGGCTCCGAAAGCAAGAGCGGCTGAAAAGGAAATTACATATTGTTTTAGTTGCTTTTATTATTAGTAATTGTAGAAATTGTGTAACAAATTAATGAATTAATAATGCAGAATTTATGCGTATTTATGTGAAAAGAGATACATATTTTAATTAGCTTTATCAGAACTATTTTATTAAAACATTAAATTTGATTAGGCCCGTTGGTTGAAATAAAAATATTCTCTATTACCTGAGAATATCAAAGTAACACCAAGCGCGAAAAAGTCTGGATATGACGATAGACTATCGACATTGATAGGCATCACTGATTCGAAAGCATTTTTCATACTGTCATTGAAGAGCACATCAACATATGTGCTGAGAGCACGCACCACGCTAGCCGAACCGATCACATACTCCAGAATCAATGTCCAACCCATGAGAAATGCCACGAATTCGCCCATTGTTACGTAGCTGTAAATATATGCAGATCCGGCGCGGGGCACCCGTGCACCGAATTCAGCGTAACAGAGACCTGAGAGAAGAAAATACCGCAAAATTTAGAAATAATATAAAAACATGTCTTCGCAACATTTTTATTAAGATACATACGTTTTCATCACAAATTTGCTTTTTGTTGCGTGCTATACTGTGCGTTAAATTACGATAGAATGAGTGAATATCCACTGTTAAGGTAGAATATTTAAAACAAATTATCGAAATATCTCGAAAATTAAGCAAACCCAGCAAGCAAAAATGTTTCAGATAAAAATTATATGGTTTGAAAAGAAATAAATAACGGTAAAATAAATTTTTACATACAAAAAAATATTTTCAAAATCATAAAGATTAATCGCGAGAACATGAAGATTAATTACTACTCTAGTGAAAAAATGTCTCTGAAAATTTCTCCGAAAATGTCCGAAAACATCTTTCAAGGAATTTTAGTTACATTCAAAAACTTTTTCATGAAAATTCAGAGACTTTCGACGATTTCTGTAGAAATCATTTTTAAATATCTAAAAGTTCAGAGAATTTCACTGAAATTCGGAAATTCAGAGATGTCTCTGAAAAAAGTATTTCCCAGCAAACGAAAATGGATTGAAGTGGACACAAATGGATTCGTTTTATTCATATCAAATCCAAATTCTGATCTTTTTAATCCATTTCTATCCAATTAAAGTTTCCGAATTTTTAAAAATCCATTTTAATCTATATGAAGGAATAAAAACACAGCGCTTCTTATTCTTTTTAATTAAAAAATAATGCAGACCATTAATTCATTTTAATCTATCATACATGATTGAAACAAAATGATTCCTACTTTATAAATCCAAAAAAGTTACTCGGGTCATACAATTCATTTTAATCCATGGACATAGGATTGAAATAATGTAAATGCTATTTTTTCAATCCATATTTTGTTCAAATGAATTAAAATGGATTAAAATTGTCAATTCATTTCAATTCAGTTTCGTTTGCTGGGTTTTATGGTTTCTCACTTTCCAGAAACTTTCAGCGGTTTCTCTGAAAATCATTTCCAAATGTCTGAAAATCTCAGAATTTCGCTGGGGATATACATAAATCAGCGTAGTAGCGGTGCCTCCGCGAGATGACAGAACTTCTCGTAAGAAAGAATTCGCCACAGTGACTATAATTAATGCATAATCCGCCAGTCTCGGCATCATGATTAGAGTGAGCTTTTTCGGCCACTATGAGTGTATGAGCAGAGTGTATCAAGAATGTTCAGAGATTGAGCGATGCAATTGCTAAATTGCTAAATAATTAAAATAACACAATAAATTGTTTGCTCATCCGACGCATTTGGTTCAACATCTAAATTGCATAGCATGGCGGTGAAATTTAAAATTTAAAAATATTATATTAGACAATTTTTTTGTCAATTCCATGTTAAGATCCCCTTCGTCTTAGGCACCCCTAATTACGGTGCTGTTGATTGTAAATATTATGTATAAATGCTTACCTGCGAACATTGATGCTATCGCGGCAATCGCGAATGAAATAATTACAGCAGGACCGGCATGGTTTTTTGCAACAGATCCTGCCAAGACGTACACACCTACTCCCAGAGTAGAGCCAATTCCTAAAGCTGTGAGATCGAGAGTCGACAAAACTCTCGCTAATGTACTTTCCTGAGTGGTATCTATCACTTTTCTGCGACTAAATGCCTTGTACAAGCCGTATAATTTCCACTCCATTTTATACAACTAAAAAAGAATATATACGTACGATTAATAATTTAAATATACAACAAAAATATTTGTAAGTAAAAAAATTTATCGTATCTGTTACATAAAACTGAAGACAAAATTACGATCAACAAATTAATATAAAAAAAATTTTTTATAATAAATACAAGCACTAACAATCTTATTGTTTTTTCAATTAATATAATACAAATTGATAACTTTTATTTTATATCTAAATTTATTTTAGCAGAAATATTAAAAATATACACAGGTATCACTTGAATAAATAAATATGTTTATGATGTTTATACACAATCTATTAACCATCATTATCATTATAAATTATTACTTATCAAATACATGAAACAATTAATCGCGAATGTTGTCTTAATGTCAATTAATTCGTCAGATCGGTCTCTTTCTTTTCCTTATATCAAGTATTGAAATTTTTTTCTATGATTTGTAAGTAGTTAATTAGTAAAGAAATTTGAGGAATTTCATAATTTATTTTTCAGTAAACTCAGGATTTTATTAGGAAAGACAAAGCTGAAGTTATTCAGGACCAATATGTAATGTTTATATCGATTATCTTTTTAATAAAACATAAATTAATCAATAAACAAATAGAAAAAACGCTCGGTGTTTGCAAAGCAATAAATAGAAAAAAAATCGGCCTTAAACGAGCAAATGACGTGGTGTTGACGTATAAATAAATAATTTATTATTCAAAAACAAAAATGAAAATAAAAATAAGACATGTACGTTTCGCCCTTACTTGGGCTTCTTCAGCAAATAGTTAAAAATTACAGGTGACAATAAAATAATATAAACAGCACACAAAAAATATAATAAAAGAAATAAGAATAAAAATAAAGTCTATAAAAACGCGAGAAAAAGAGCCAAACCAAGGTCAGACAATAAAAATATATAAATAACGTTATGGAGTAAAATTGAAAACGAGTAAAAACTATACAAAATTACGTAAAAAGGAAAACGTCGGAAATCAAAAATTTGGGTCCAGGTGCAACTGTTCGTTCGTCTGCGACATTTGCAACCAGTCAGTAAAGTAAAAACGAGAAACTGTGTCAATACATCCGTACTACAATAGAAAAGATAATCCYTATGTCAATTAAAGTAAAAGTAATGTAAAAAAGTAGAATGTTCCTTAAAAAGATTAACTTACAGTGTTAAAGGTAGCGAATGGCCTTAGTAATAATACTTGTCTGACTTCAGCTTGACCTAATCTGTTGGGTGTCAGAAGGTGACTGAAGTTAAAATTCGAGAAGCGATTTCAGAGACCCAAACAGTGATAGATAAGATCGTAAATGTTAAAGTTTGGAGAGTGTGTTCAAAAGATCTGAATAACAATCATCCAATAGATCAGTATCATTCACACAGTTCAGGCCTTTGTTCTGCTCCTTGATGTGGATCATTTCCGAAATTATCCTCTTGTGATAATTATGTTCATGATCCAAAATTTTAACATTTTCCCAATCGAAATCGTGGTTAAAATTAATAATGTGTTCGGACACAACCGAGTGTTTCGAGTGATCAAGTCTAATATTGGTCCTATGTTCTTTCAATCTAGTTTTTAATTGCCTTTTTGTCTGGTCGACGTACATAGCATCGCAGTTTTTACAAGAAATTTTATAAATGACGTTGTTATTAAAAGGGCGAGGTTCCCTATCTTTGTGTATTTTTACAAATTTGTTTAACTTGTTGGCTCTCGTTTTTACTTTACTGATTGGTTGCAAATGTCGCAGACGAACGAACAGTTGCACCTGGACCCAAACTTTTGATTACCGACGTTTTCCTTTTTACGTAATTTTGTATAGTGCTAGTTTTTACTCGTTTTCAATTTTACTCCATAACGTTATTTATATATTTTTATTGTCTGACCTTGGTTTGACTCTTTTTCTCGCGTTTTTATAGACTTTATTTTTATTCTTATTTCTTTTATTATATTTTTTGTATGCTGTTTATATTATTTTATTGTCACCTGTAATTTTTAACTATTTGCTGAAGAAGCCCAAGTAAGGGCAAAACGTACATGTCTTATTTTTATTTTCATTTTTGTTTTTAAATAATAAATTATTTATTTATACGTCAACACCACGTCATTTGCTCGTTTAAGGCCGATTTTTTTCCTATTTATTGCTTTGAAAACATAAATTAATTCTACGAAGAATACGAAGAATTATTATTCTCATAATTTGTTTATATCGTTTCTAATATGTCTTCTTATTTAAGCATTAATATTTCTATGAATATGATTCATACAAAATTGATATACACACAACCGGAAATTTTCGAAATAATGAATGAGTTACCACTATAAGTTTTGTTAAAGCAAAATCCATTTTTTTGTGAGAAAGTGTGAAAACGTTAAAAACAAATTCTACGAACTGTCCGTCGAACAGTCAGCACGCAACTAAAGAATCTTAATTAAAATGCCTTTTATAAATCACGTGACGACATGTGGTATGACGTCTCTTCTTCGACGCTTCTTTTCATTTAATTGGCCGAATTGCCTCGCCGGCAAGTAGAAAGGCGTTTCTACAAGTAAATCTCTGTCTATTTATTACGGTTAATCATTGACATACACTCAATGCGAATGTGAACATCATCATCTTATCTCTCAATTGTTTCTAAGAAAAGAATTAAAGTTCTCTAATTTTGATCCATTTGTATATTTAATTTTTGGTCAATATTAGATTTCATTACATTGATCACTCCATATGATCGTACTTTTGGAACCTGTCACGGATTTTAATTTAAAACAAATTCAATCGCTTGTTATCATTACACGTAATGTAAGTATCTTTAGTAATAGAAATTAAACCTAATCAAAATATGTACCTAACTACTTATTAATCTTTTCATTACAGCGGAATTGGCATCAGTATCTGTCGCTGCACAGGAACTGTGAGTGTAAAAAAGAAGAACAACAGATAAATTAACATTGCTATACATTCAAAATGAATAACTCTTACTCTCTTTGTCTCGATATGTTTTCTCGCTTAAGCATCGATATTTCTATGAATACATTCCTAAAATTGATGTACACACAGCCGACAATGAACGACAATGACTACTATGAAATTTGTCAAAGCAAAATCTTTTTGCGAAAAGCAAAATTTTTTTGCGAGGAAGGGTGAAAATATTAAAAACTAATTCTATCTATATAATCTGAACTGTCCATAGAATAATCAACGTGCAATTAAATAATCTTAATTAAAGTGCTATGCATTTATGATAAATAGCTGACTCTTATTTCATTAGCGAACATATTTTTCATACACGTACATACTCTACCAGTTATATACAAGGTTGGAAAAATTACTTTTTAAAAGTAACTTTAATTTGTAACTTGTTACTCATTTTTGAGTCGAAAAAATAACTCCGTTAGAATTATCGTTAATTTTAAAGTAACAATTCATATTACCTTCTCCGTGTTATTCTTTTATAAGAAAGTTAAATTTAATTAATTTTTAATGCTTTTGTTAAAATATTAATAAAAGCAATACAATTTTCTATCTTTAATTTATAAGACTACAAAAATTTAAAGAGGAAAGATTTCAAAATGCTTATAATGCAAATAATGAATCTGGATTTTTATTAAGTTTGTACTTTTTGACATCTTCGATTTCATGCTTAAAAATTTTCATAATAATTTTAAACTCAAAATTGCTCTTAAAATAAACACAAACATTAACAATCTTATTGTTTTTTTCAATTAATATAATACAAATTGGTAACTTTTACTTTATCTAAATTCATTGTAGCAGAAATATTAAAAATATACACAAATATCACTTGAATAAATAAATATATTTATGATGTTCATACACAATCTATTAATTATCATAAAAATCATTATAAATCATTACTTATCAAATATGTGAAAAATATGATTGGCTCTATGATCGATTTATGATACTTTAAAACTATATTTAATTCATTAAGATACAGGAGACCGCTATACGTTTTCTGTTTTAAATTCTTCCAGACAACACAAAGTTCAAAATCGGAGCATAAGACGTCTTAAAAATGTCTTATGTCCCAATTTTAACCATTTGAGTGCCACGGGCCTTTTCAGAAAGCCATCGTAGTATCCATCACAATTTAAAAAATCTCTTTAAGACGTCTTTTAGACGTCTCTCCCAAATATGATTTTAAGGGGATCTTAAAGTCAGTCCTTTTTTACCAAACATGATTAATTTTTCAATACACTATTCTTTTAATTGCTTTACTTGGTATAAAAATCCTTTTCCACAATAAAGTATAGATACTAATGTACCTCAAACCGGTCGGACTTCATGCTGAAAACGAAAGAAATTTTAAAAATTTAGATATCTTTTACTTATTTTTAATCCAATATGGCATCTAGAGCTGTGCGAATATTTGCTTCAATACAAGAATTTGATAGTCTGTTTGGATAAAATGGGAATGGTGTGAGGTGTGAATTACACTCAAGAACAACGTAGAATTGTACAACTAAGCTTAGAAATCTAATATAAAAGATTAGTGTCATGAAAATTTGTGAGCATACGTGCGTACGATCGCTTGATATTGGCATAGTAGAGCAGAAGAGAGCAGTATTGCGTGTAGTAAGTGCCAGAGATGAGCCTTGTGAGAGATAGCTCTGCAATATGTTAGATAACATATAACAGATGTTCACGTTTGAGTGAAATAAAATGATAATATAAGAAATTAAATTAAAGATATCACTATTATCGATATTTTTAGTTTGGAATTAAAAAGTATTATCGACGTCGAAGTTCGGCCATCAGTTTAGGATTCCCTTAAGAGGATGCTGGACAGACGGCCGAACTTGAACGTCGATAATACAGACATATCTAATTCCGAACTAAAAATGAAATAGGATAGGGACAAGGAATG
Organism: Cephalotes varians; assembly: GCA_037157785.1. Taxonomy (NCBI): domain Eukaryota; kingdom Metazoa; phylum Arthropoda; class Insecta; order Hymenoptera; family Formicidae; genus Cephalotes; species Cephalotes varians. Next base: position 733,280 of record JANQDE010000087.1, read on the forward strand.
AAATGGAACAAGGAATGAAATAGGACAAGGAATAAAATGGAATAAGGATAACACGACCAGCAAATAAAAATGGATTGAAATGAACAGAAATGGATTTATTTTGTTCGTGTCAAATTCAGATTCTGATCTTTTGAATATATTTCTATTCAATTAAAGTTTCCAATTTTTAAAAAATCCATTTAATTCATATGAAGGGATAAAAACAAAGCGATTCTTATTCTTTTCAATTAAAAAAAAATATGCAGCCATTAATTCGTTTTAATCACGCGGGATTAAAACAAAATGATTTCTACTTTTTAAATCCAAAAAAGTTACTCGGGTTATACAATTTATTTTAATCTATGACTTAGGATTGAAATGATATAAATGCTATTTTTTCAATCCATATTTTGTTGTTGAAAATGAATTAAAATGGATTAAAATTTTCAATCCATTTTCGTTTGCTGGATTGTTGATAATGAAAGTGACAAAGGCAACACGCTTTAAATAGTTCTACTATACCGATATCGCACATACACATTCGCACAAATTTTTATGATCGTACAGTTGATCGTATTTCTCTGTTTATTTCTCTTGTAAGCTTAAAAATCATAAATTCGAGATCTCATAATGTTCTTTGCATTATTAAAATATGAGCAAATGCTCTTATTTTGGTTATATGCTTGGAATCATTTATATCATGCAATGAATTAACCTAGGTAATAACAGGAAACTGTAATTAAAAAATTTTTTAATTTTTCGCATTGTTTTTTATTTACCCATATTTGTTTGCATTTTTTTCTTATTCTGGAGAAGGATTTCTTATTCTATATAAAGAAAGCGAAGAAAATAGAGAAATACGAAATGTGCGTTTGATCGATAATACAGACGATTCCAGCATCCTCTTAAAAATACTAATTATAATTGCAATTATTTCAGCTTCTAGACAGTAAATTTTTTTCTCGCAGGATCTAGGAATTACTTCAATAAAAATATAATAAAAAATATTAACATAAATATAAATAAATAAATATATAGTAAAAATTTGGATCAATTTGTAAGAAATTGATTTCACGAGATAACTATCTTAAATTTTAATTTGATAATTTCACATATATAAATCGCATTGTGAATTCACAAATGATTTTACAATCGTTTGTACCGTTTCTCTATTTCTATATTTAAATGACATAGATTTAATAATGAATTTTCAATATAAAACATACAAAAAAGAGAAATTATACTAGAAAGACAACGTTACTGTTCGCTTAAATTGTAAATGCAAAAGTGACAATCGATTTTATTACGAAAATGCAATATTTTATATACCCTGAATTTATTATCATAAACAATTAGTTTTTAAGAATTAGCATAATCACGTTTTTTGCAACATTTACGATTTAGTAAACACTTACAGTCAATACGATGTGTACCTATTTGATTGGAGCAACTATCAACTGTATGACCGTTTTAACGCAGTTATTGTGCAATTATACCTGAGCGACACTGTCAGTTATACTGCATTCGAGATCTTGAAATTGTTTTCACAAATACAACTATTCTCTTTATTCTGCTTATCTCTGAGCAAGATATCGGTTATCCTCTACACATATGATAATACGATCGCGATCATAAAGAAGATATGTCGATATCCTCAAGCATTCCTTCTGAATTCAGAGTCGCTTCTGCATTTCAGAAAAAATGATTACACACGCTGAATGATAATGAATGAAATTAAACAAATTTATTTATTTATTATTTAATGTTTGTTTTCATAAATATTAATTACCATAAAATTGCTGAATTCTATAAATTAAAATTCAATTGTTAGTTGTAAATATAATTTTATTGCAAAATAGATTATACATAATATGCATATGTAACAAATAAAAATATTTAAAAAATTTATACATTACACACATACACATATACACACACCATATAAAACAGAACATGGTTTCAACTGGACGGATGTATGTCATGTAATAGTTTGGATGGGGGTGTGTGTGTAGGATTCATTATACCAGTAAATGACTGTTTAAGAAAAAATATTAAGAAAATTCAAAATAATAAATTGCAAATTAATTGATATCTTTTAGATCTAATTATTATATATATATCATATATAATTATAAAATTAAATTTAAAAAATATTATTTTCTTATTATTTTAATAATTTTCTTAAACAGTGATTTACTAATGATTGTTCAGCAACTGATGCAATGATATTCTACACACACACACGCACACGCACGCACGCACGCACGCACGCACGCACACACACACACACTCATTACAAATTTGAAGTTAACATTTCTGGAATGTTTAACTTTAATGAGTATAAGAATATACATGCATGTTTACCTGAATATCTTTATATAACCATATATAAGAGATGTAAAAAAAGAGATGTTACAAGTTATTATTCCTAAACTAAGTAAAATATGAAAATTTTCTATTAACTATTTAGTATTGAAGATAACATTGATATAACAAAATCAATTTCTTTCTAGATAGAATTGTTAAAGTCATTTTGAGAATACATTTCGTTCAGTTTTAGAAATAATTTGTAACATCTTTACCTTTACTCTATATATCCATGTTATAATTATTATAAGATCACAAACATAATATTCATATCTCAGAATTATAAAATGCCATGAAATTTGTAAGATAAAAGATCAATTTAAACTTAATTAAAAATCAATTAAGTATAATACGTTCATAGATTTACAAAACTGTAAAATCTTGTGCTTAAATATAAAATTAACTTGAGTTAATTATTACATTAAAAGAAAGATCTTTACATTCAGTCTGCAGTGATGAGATTGATTGATTTATCAGCTGAAACATCAACTAATCGTTCTTGGAGAACAATTATCATTGAAATCTCAATGTACCCAATAAAAGGACCAAGATTATAACTACATATATTTCATTATGGACTTTTCTTCCATTTCCACCAGACTAAAACAAAAAATAGAATACTTGTATTGTCTTTTCAAATCACTGATCAAAGTAAAAATCTTATACTTACAATAACATAATAGTTACACCTATCACCTTGACAGCAAGAAGAACACTTCCAGTCTTGATACCAAATATGAGTACAATCAGGTATATTATTGCGCTGCAACCTTTCGCATTCCCTTTTAGTAGCACATCTTTTAGAGGTATAAAATTGTTTTTTGGCACCCTGGGACCAATATGGCGTACCTATAATCATCAGGCTTATTATTCCTATGAGATTATACTATTACATGTTGAAATTCAATACCATATACAGTGCATTGGTTTATCACTGAGGTTCACCTAATCAAATATTCTTTGATTGGGTTATCTTTTTTCAATTAAAATATCATATTTTCAGGATTGAAAACAAAATGCTTCGATTCTCTTCTACTCAAAAGATTTAGATTCTATCCAATTATTTAATGACATATGTTCTTATCATCTTTAATAAAAAACGATTAAATGATAATTATTGACCTAAATTAAAAAAACTGATAAAGAATGCGCACGCGACGCCGCACATAACCTCAAAGAATTAATAAGAAAACAAGAACTGGATGCGTTCACTTACTGCCCCATTTAATCTCCGTGAGGCAAACATCCTGTCCCTGTTCACAGGTTTTGATGGTGTTCAAGCATTTATCTCGATTGCCTTCCTGATCCGTGCAAACATAACACTCCAGGGCGTGGCCTATGACAAAAATATCGTTGGAGGAAACAAAGGAGAGCGATTCTCGGATCTCTTATCAAGCGATCACTTACCAAGCGACAGGCAGGAGATAACGATTAGCGCAAAATGCCACTTCGTGAAATTTGACATCTCGAGAGAGATAGCGCGGGAATTATCGCGAGACAACAATCGGAACACGAGCCACTTCAAACGCTGATGAATCGGTATGCCAGTGACGAATTGTTATCGCATTGACGCTAGAGCCTAGATGATAAATGTGACATGCAACAGCATATAGGCGTTCCGATATTCACTATCAGTATTAAAAATCTATAATATACGTAACGTACACTATAGATATTCAGTACTGGATAGAAGGGATAGGCTAGCAATATGCATTAACAAGAGACCTATCACAATTTTCCAAAACCGATTTGATTATTCTTGAAATATGTTATTAACCACAAAAATTTAAGAAACATATATATTTTTGTGTGTTCAATCTAAAATTTAAGAGGAGAATCTATCCCTTAAAGATAACGCTTATATTCAATTTCAGGCAATTATCAACAAAACGATGGAATACACAAAAAAATATTTTAAACAAAATTTATATGTAGTTTATAACTATACAGAGTTGGGTAGTTAAAAAGATAAAAGTTAAGTTAAAAAGTTAAATAATTTTAACTTAACTTTGTTATATTTTAGACTCTTAACTTTTAACTTAATTTAGTTACATTTTATTGGTAACTATTAACTTTTGATTTTACTTTCTTGAAGTCAACTACATCATAAATAAAGGGCGTTGTGAAACATCGCGCGCCCTTACAAGTAACTAGAGACCCTATACCAGAGCTGGGTACGAACGATTGTGACAAAATGCTAGAAATGCTGAGAAAGAAAGATATATATACTATCTCCGTCTATTCATTCTAATCTTAATGGCTGCGTTTGGGCAAATGCTATTAGCTCTGAAAATCTATAGTGCATGTACACCCACGGTAATTGATTCTGTCCCTTGGTAATTTTTTCAAACTGACATGTCACCACC